>JASAND010018103.1:0-55727 GCA_030248195.1 Trissonchulus latispiculum
AGAAACTACAGGTTTGGCATCTGATTTAGGATTGTTCAAAAAGTTGAACAAAAACTGCAGGTTCGTGCGTTGAAAAGTTGTACACCTTGGGTTCGTATTCGGTCTTCCGCTCTTTCTACTGAAGCACCTGTGGCTCAGTCGGTTAGAGCGTCTGCGCGTTAAGCAGAAGACGCGGGTTCGAACCCCCGCCAGGTGCCCGAATTTTTCGGGTGCCTGGTGGTGTACAACTTTAATTCGTTTAGTATTCACTACAGGGAAACTCTTGCAATAACCACAAGTTTCCTTAGTATACATATTTTTTACAGGAAACTCCAAGGCGCACAAAAATTTTTAAAGGAAGAGTTGGTTTCACAACTGCCAATTATTTCCAAGCATTTATGTCCTGCTGGGAATAATCTTTTAATAATTGTTGATTGCTAGCCAGATTGGGAAGATTTTCCGATAAGGTGTCGCAAACTGCGTTTTGGCTTTGGATTGAATTTTACATTAGGTCAACTTGGACTAATTTGAACTGTTCGGTTGGTTAACGGACTTGCGTACCTAAGTAGTGGTACTAGGGTTATTTTTGTGTCATTCAGTCTTTTATACCTGCTTGAGTAATTGTTTGTGTAGGTTAGGCCCTTGGTCTGGCCACAACTATAAGCAGTTCGGACCTCGTAACTGGTAACTCGTAACTTATGTCAAGTCAAGTCCAAGCGAAAGCCCCATCCGGGCACGAAAATTTCTTATCGGCACAACTCTATATTCGAATCGCAATTTTAGTTCAGCTCGTTCCATAGAATGTCGTTTGACTAAAGCGTTTGCTCAATGCACACTAAACAGGAATCTTTTTCAACTGCTAAGCCCTTTCTTCCGGCTCTTTCTTTTACCCTCTGGAAGGATTAGCTCCAGTTTTTTTTGGGGGGGGGGCGAAACCCCCTCCCAAGCCCATGTATGCTGTCAAGGAAACTGTTAGTTGCGAACCGCACTGAGTAGTAAGGCTAGTTTTTTAGGAAGAGTTAGTTTTGAAAATTGAACTCGTTGTTAAACACAAGGGGGAATACCTGGAATATGTGCCGGTAGTCTACGGGGGTAATTCTGATGTGGCATATGCATGTGATGAAGATATTGCATGTGACAACAAAATAGTGATCTAGGCAGACAGCAAAACTTCGAACAAACAGGGATTTAGGCACACGTTGAGACATTTGTAATTTGGCCATCTCCCTACAACCTATACATACACTTTGCACTGAGCTTAGCCTTTGTCTTTCTCTGAATGTCTATCCAACATGCACGACCAAATTAAGGACTAAGTTTGGCTGTGTCAGTGTTAATCTTTCTTGAGCCAGCAGCCAGCATTGTATTTAGCTTGCGTTTGACAGAAAGGTTTGAGCAAACCTCGAATCATGTACGTGTTCGCCTTAATATTTGTTTAATTTTTAGGTATTAGCGATGTTGACTGCATTTCTTTCTCAATCTCAATATGGAATCTATTTAGCCATAACTTTTGTAATCACTTGGGCAGCAGTCAGATACGTCCAACGCCTTAGTGAATTTCCAGGCCCAATATCTTTGCCATTTTTTGGCTATTTACCACTGCTGTTTAGTAAACAACCGCTGGTACAAAACATAAACGATCTGTGCAAGCAGTATGGTCCTGTGTTTCCAGTTCAAGGTGGCGAAATCCATCAGATGTTCACGGCAATCCTGCAGGCATTCAGAATTGAAGTTGCTCCAGAAAATGCTGATCTAGCGTTTCTGGAAGGAGTTTATTTTTCCACATTTATCAGTCCTGGGCCGCACAAGTTGATAGTCAATCCAAGAATGAAAGCTTGACTGTCTATTTCCGACAGTAGCCAAGTATAACTGAAGTAATAGTTGCGCTTCTGGCAAAATTTATGTCTAGAAATGGAGTATCTCCACGTATTTACGTAATAATTGAAACCTTATGACAGTGTGTGTAGAGGGACGGCGAAATATATAATGTTTGTATAGAATAAAATAAGAGTATAGTTGAAATGAGGATCCTCCTACTTTTCGGGATGCTTGCCGTTTTTCTAAACTTATGCTATTTCATTCATGGTATGTCTGTCAAAAGGACCAATCCGACATCCTATTAGGCCTACAGAGACTTAGTTTCTTAAAAATCTAGTTTTTTGATAGATCAATGGAAAGTGAGTACAAACGAATCCTCGCCAAATCGAGGCTCAGGTTGAGAATTCTGAAAGCAACTAATGCCCAGACTACTCCCTAAAAATGTTTAAAAGTATGAAAAATGTTAATTTTTTAATCGTTCGGTGTTTCAAACCACGACATAGTGTAGCCGTTGCAATACCAGCGAAACATGTGAAAAACCTGGATTTCAGTTTCTAGACAGCTTTTAATTTTGGGTGGATAATGTTCTATTGATCTGTTCATTCAAATGTTAACGATTGGTTAAACACCCCAACCTCTCGGGTTATGTGCGGCCGGGACAGCTTTGCCAGCAGAATACGACTCGTGGTTACAGTTCCATGAACAAACAACTGAACAACATCCCTGATTCTGTAATTTAACCAGGGGTAATTGAGACAAGAACCCTAATGTTCTTATTGTATTACGACTTTCAAGTGTCAAAGTAGCAGCGCTAAAACCGATCAAAATTGCGGGGGGCAATGGGTGAAGGAGGTTCATTTCACCAGATACTAACGACAATGTTGCAAGCACCCTTGTTTCAATCAGAAATGGTGAGAGAACCCCCCGTCACGCTTTTAGAGCAAATCAATGTTGATGTTAAAAATACACATCTTCGCCTACGTTTAGTTATTTCAAGAAATTTTTTCCAAAAACACGGTAAACTAAGCCAATCCGTCGCAGATATGACTAGATCGGGCATTTTGAACTAAAAGTGCCAGTAGCTTAAATCGTTTGTCATAACTGCAAACTTGCCTACTTCCACTGCTTACGTTGTCCGTCCCCGTTCATAATTTCAAGGCACATTTTCGCCTCAAGCCTCTTCTAAATAATAGAAGTCCTGTTGCATGCATTTAGATGTGATTGACTGAGAAATTAAGTCAAGTCTTAGAGTTAAGCAAACCTGAAAAGCATTTGACTAATTGCATCAGTTTGCTCCTTTCAGAAAAACCCCTAAAAGGGGCCCCTCTTTGCGCAAAATTCAATCATTCCATGCCCCTAGCCAGGGAGCACCACAATTTCGCGGTAATAATACGCCCAGGGACCCGCAGAATGTATACCTATTAGTCCAAATGAAGTGTTCTAAAGATGCCACAATTAGGGACAAATTGAATTACAGAAACCTCTTTCTCTATTTCTGTCGCGCTTTCAGCATTTCTCAGGCTCATTTCGAAGCGAATTAGCATTCTTCCGCTTTAGCCTGGACAAATCAGGGGAAACAGGGAGTTTTAGTGATATCTAAAAGAGTGGGGGAAGGATGTACCTATTTTTCTCTCTTCCCCAGCATAATAGAAACTCTATGTTAAATCAACAGGATAAGAGTTATTAACGGTGATAACTAATCCTAAGGCTAATGATAAGAGATAAGACCTATGGTAGATGGAATAAAAAGTGCATCTCAAATCAAAAAGATTCAGTGTTACAAATTTGTACTACAAGAAATAATGAGTGGTTCTCAAGTCAGAAAGATTTTTTGAGAATTTGAATTGCAAGAGAAAAACAGACTTGAAATGACTCTTTTTGAATTCAAAAGATCAGTTTTAAAATAGGCGGTGCTAAATTCTAGACTCAAGAAATTAAAGACCGCCTGGTGCAAATTTGTCAGTTGCCACGAGTCACGAATCCTTAGATATTTTATATCGTATTAGATTAATATTAAGTTATTAATTGTACTATAAGTATATTAATTTAATTAGGTATTTTAGTTTACAGTTTAGCACTGAATAAATTCACATCACAAATAACAGTAAAAACAGTTAATTCTTTATGACAAGCAGCACCGCCATTTTAAAACGTACGTACGGTTTTTTGTTGAGAAAGGTGGAAAAACATTTAGACGGACAGAATTTTGTGGTTCTGCTGAAATTTTAGAATTTGGAATTTTGAAAAAGATACGAAAGGAAGTTATTGAAAAGAAAATCATTCCCTCGGATACACGGCGAAGAAAACTTCGGGTAAGCCATTCACTGTGGTAAACATATTTGCCCCATGGAACTATATGCATTCTAACAAAACATATGAATCACACCGGGGTACAGAATAACTACAGTACATAAAGTTTTTTACAATTATCACAATTCTGTAGTTTGACCTATCTGCGGTGTCAGGAATCTTGTTACACCAGAGAGAATAGAAATTATTAAGTGAATTTAAGAATTTCATTTCCATTTACTCAATAAGAAAGGTGAAATTTCACTATTCACCACTTGCTGATTCATATACAATTCTAAATCTTTTCACGCACTGCGCTAACAGCATCTTACTGTAGATGCAGACTGGAAGCTTCTAGTGCTAACATATGAGAAGAAGCTTGCAACATTTGATTACAACGCCTTTGGTATAAAGGTACCAGTAAGAGTAAATTTGAACTCTGGAGAATATATCATCCCTGCTTCAGACGAAGTGTGACGCGGACACAGGACAAGGGGTGCCGGTGCTCATCCCCGAATTCTCAGCCGTAGAGCCAGGAGTGTCAGCCCTGCATGGATTGCTGCGCCTGACTTCCTTTAAATTAAACGTTTAGAAATAAGGTGTCAAAGGAGAAAGGTTTAGAAACCCAAGATAAAATTTTCTTGAATTTAATTTTAAATTTTCTAGCATTGCCAACTGGCAAGACAATTGCAAAGGAAGGACTCCCATAGAATTGTGAATGAATCTTATAACAAATAAACACATTAATGTTCATTTTGGCAGTAATACTATCAATATTTAAACAAAATCGGTTGACAACAATAGAATTCTTCATAAATACAAACTTGTACAGCAGTTTACATATATTTACAAAGTAATATCTTACAAGAAATTAATTACAAAACAGAAATAAAACAACAAAATATCCAATATACTATTATTCGATTTGTACCACCTTTAATTTTTGGATTTTTCAGTGAGACACTAACTCAGACAAACTAGTCAATTCTAATATGTTTTTTTGCAAAAAAAACATTTGAACGTCAAGGGTAAACAGGCACACCAATTATATACAAGAGCGGCAATGCTGATAAACAATGTTCTTAACACTGTGTGCGTCTTTGGTTAAAGCTGAAAGTTAAGTATTAATTTTCCAAGGAATTTAGTTCGAGGAGGGATTCACGAAGACCGGAGTGATGGGGTCACCGGAGTCGGGGTCTTTGTGCTTCTTGATCAACTATTTGTGCTTCATTCGACGATTCTGGAACCAAGTCTTGACCTGAAACAAAGGAAGCATATATAAAACATAAACAGTAGAAAATGAGTTGCATAGAAATGGCTGAAAATTCCATAATGATTTGATCGGCAGTCACAGGATTACGAATAAGTAGAGAACATTAGAACTTTGTCGAAATTCTGTGAACAATTGCGAACTTTCGGTAATTTTGCAAATGGCCTAAGGGAGGGCGTTTAGCTACAAGTCAACTGATAAGTAGGGAGCTATTGGATAATTCACAAGAACATTTCTAATAGCCCTTCGTAGTACCGAGCGACTAAGCGAGGTAGGATTATCCTAATTTTCCCCGATCACCGAAAGCTGTAATTATAGAAATGAAAGAAAGTTTCACACCACGAAGTACCAAAAAAATCGGGTGCTTTTCGTTACACAAACCCGAAGTCTCCTGCTTAACGCGCAGATACTCTAACCAACTGAGCCACGGGTGCTTCAGTGGAATGGGTTTACAACCGAAACAGAATTCAATGTGTACAACTTTCAACGCACACCTAATCTATAAATCAGAAGAAGGGTCTTTAGTGCTCTTCCCCAGCCGGTTTGGTACACTAACGCAGAAAAGATTTCAAAACTTGAGATTCCACTTACGCAGAATGACTTCGTGCAAATCTGAGGTTTCCACTTACGCAGAAATGAGAACAAGAGTAAGAAGCTACCGTAATACATTTTTAATTAGACTTCAGAAAATTTGCAATTCTGTTATAATGTAGTGGATATGCAAACATGTGTCTCCATACTGTCGGTACTTATAAAATTTCTATTATGTAAAATGGCCGAAATATCGAATCAAACTATAAAGCCAAAAGTTACGACTACTTTCAGCAATTTAGATTTCAATTTTTGTGCTACTATTTTTAAATCTTCAGTTTTTCTGCTATATATATATATATATATATATATATATATATATATACACACATATCTTTATAGTAGAATAGAATATATATATCTACTATTCTTAAATGCCCCATTCCTGTGCAATAATTGTTCTTTATAACTCTACTTAATGAATTGCTGCGTTTAGTGAAATGGACCTTAACGGTGTGCACGAAATAGTATTCCACAGAGGTTCCCGAGGCGGACGAATTCTTCAGTTGGACGGAAATTTATACAAATTAAACAAAAATCAGTTGTACACAGTCCATGCTGTGTACTTTGGCCAGATGTTTCCCCTTCTTTTCGGACTTCTTCCAGATAAAAGTCAGCTTGCATACTCGAGGTTGTTGGGTATAAATCAAGCAACAATGTGCTGCTATTGGGCTGACATTTTCCCCTACCACAGTCCAGATGGATTTCGAGCTTGCGGCCCATAATGCAGCCGTGGTCGAGCTTCCGCAGTCGACAGTGCGACAGTATACGTATATAATACTTAAAATAATTTGACAAGGGAAATTAATAAAGAAACTTGTCCTGTTTTGTCGGTACTTTATCTGAACAAATTTGTCTTATTTTAAACTCTGATAACGGTAAATATCTGCTTTAGACGGGGTTTCTGCGTAAGTGGAAACTTGAGTTTTCTTCTTTCTGCGTAAGTGGAAACATGAGTTTTGACAGTGACCTGAAACAGAGAACAAAGGTTCTGCGTAAGTGGATTCTGCGTAAGTGGAATACACCCCCCAGCCCTAGCTTTTGATTTTTTGACCAATAACTTTCAAATTTTGTATGGGTGCAGACTGGAGGCTGATGAAATCAAAAATTGAAAAAATAGCATTGGTTAAGTATTAGACATTGATCAGATACTCAATGCACTGACTAAGTATACAGTTAATCCTAGATTACTATTCAAAAAACGAAAAACAAAAACGAAAACGCCAAATTAGTTACATCGTTTTTACTGTTCATTAAATATCGAAAAGGAATAATAGCAAGTATCTGGATATGTGGAAGTTAATTACTATTGATTTAGAGCATTTTATACTTTCAAAATTGGAAAACTAATATAATTTTACATTAGCTTAGTTTAGGACTGAGTTACCAACAGTTATATACAATAGTTATATACCAAGAGTTTATAACAGGATCATCCTATTAGAAACTCTTGATTTTACGTATGCACTTTGTATTAATTGAAAGAATTTCCGAGAAAGAATTGAAAGAACAGCAACATTTCCAAAATTCCAAACTTATTTTTCCAAGTACCTGCGTTTCCGACAAATTCAGCGCCGCAGCCAGTTCAATTCTCTCGGGAGTGGACAGGTATTTTTGGCCGTCAAATCTCTTCTCTAGACCCTGGAGTTGTTGATCGGAGAAAACCGTTCGAGCCTTTCGTCTTCGATAGGATTTGCTGCTGTTTCCGGATCCGCCCACGATGGCGTGAAGGGGGTCCGTCGTCATGGAAACGGAACTGGACGGCCAGAGCGAGCTGCCAAGACTGAAGCCTGAAACAAAAATACATTGACCGGTTGCAACTTTTGACAACGAGACCAATAAAAATAGGTGCACCTAAAAATATACAGTTTAAATAATTCAAGATCCGAACTCATATAAGTAGTTTGCATTCATTACCCTTTATTCTGTTCACACATTGACAAGTTTTACCAAATCTATAATTTTTACTTGCCCAAGGTTTTCCAAACCAAATATTTTCAGTATTTGAGCTCAAATAATTTTGTGTCCAAATAATATTTCCTGTAAAATGTTTTCAATCGCACACCTGACTATTAATCACAACTAATCCTTGGATCACTTTTAAGATATTATATTTTTCTGTTCCTACAAATCGGAGGATTACTAACAAGGGATTGGCCTTTAAGTATTTTATAGACTCCCAAAAATAAGGGGGTGCCATTGTTACCCCGTCTAAAATAAGCGTCAACGAATAAAACCGATCCAGGACTATGTTTATTTGAAAACAGCTTCAGATATTCCAAAACTTCTCAAGCACAATTTTCAACAACATTTCTTAACTTTCTTTTCAAAAATATGTTTTGGCACCCCCCCCTCTCCATTTTACGGACTGATGTGAGTTCAGGTATTAATTAATGCCCTAAGAGTCTAACTCAAGTGGTTATACAGTAACAGGATACGACGTAAAGTAAACTACTGTGGGAATTCAAACGACCGTCCAAGGCTTGGCAGACAGTGAGGCGCCTTTGAGACTTTCGGGAGTACAAGAAGACATTAACCTCCCAATTATGTGCTCAGCGGTTCGTGCAAATAAAGAAATGCTCTCTTGTTGCAAAAATACTAAGAAAATTTAAAGACTACCGAGTTCGTGAGTAAATAATTTCGGTATTTGTTTCATTTACCGGTCCTATACTCATCGAAAGTGAAGATATTATTTTAAAGCAGGGGTCGGTCGCTGCAAAAATCGAAATACTAGCAAAAACCTCAGCAAGATCGGAAACATAGAAAAGCTTTTCTGGGTCTTTCCCATTATCCAACCCACATCCTCAGAAGCATCGAAGAAGCACAATTTGACAGATTGAGTTGCAATTTGGCAGGTGCAGGTTTCCGGACCTGTTGATTTCAAAAATGCAAAAATTTAAAATTTTCAAAACTTTTTAAAAATTTTAAAATTTTAGCTGGTAAGAAGGGATCAAGGGGATAAAAAAATTTTTGGCCATGATTTAGATCTTTGCCTTTTGGAGCAGCAAAATTAGTGACCACAAAACTTATTTTAAATTTAAGTCTCAAAACTATTGATTATTACAGTGACGTGAAAATTTAACATTTTTTCTTAGTTTCCACGATGATTAGCAACTCAATCGAAATCAGAAACTGAAAAAACCTGCATTCAAATTCCTTAGAAATTGTATTTTTTACAATTCCTAGAAGGGAAAATTCCTTTTATGATCTATACCTAGGACAGAAAGTTGCAACAAAGCTCCGTCTATACCTGGATGTGCAGCGGCCAACAGGAAGGTTTTATCCATCTGAAAGGAGGAGGAGGGTCCCTGTCCCACCAGCCAGGGAGGGAGTCCAACGAAGGACGGGCGTCCAATCGGATTGGCTGCGTAGGCGGCGGACAGCCACGGCAGATTACCCGGAGAACCGCCGGTCACACCGGAATCCGGAAGGCCAGCCAACGAAACCTAAAATGGGATTCGCAGAAATAAGGTTAACAGTTGTTATTTTGAAAAGTTGAAATGTGGATGATTGAAAGATGTGAAGAAAAGTGTGTAGGGCAGATTTGAGGGCCTTTA
Source organism: Trissonchulus latispiculum (assembly GCA_030248195.1). Lineage (NCBI taxonomy): Eukaryota > Metazoa > Nematoda > Enoplea > Enoplida > Ironidae > Trissonchulus > Trissonchulus latispiculum. The sequence goes on from JASAND010018103.1 coordinate 9,505, forward strand.
GGTTTAACAAGGAGTTTAGGATTAGGATTTGAAGTGAGTTCGCTACCAGTCAGGTATCCCGGACAGGAAGACAAGTTTTAGTATACCTACTGGTTATATTCTTGTAATACGTGCAAATCTCATATTAAAAGTTGACATCTAAATAGTTGAAAACAGCAGAATAAACAAATTCACCAGGCGAAACAGTAGTGATGTTTCAGGCACTGAAACTGAAACTAGGTTTCAGGTTGTACAGGTTTCAGCTTCAATTACTGAAACTGAAACTGAAACTGAAACTAGATTGGATAAAAACCTGAAACTTGGACTCAAACTAGTTTCAGTCTTTTCTCAAAACATGAAGATTTGAAGGTTTAAACCGGTTTTGTTGTTGTAAAGACCTGGAACTGAAACTGAAACCGTCTTGGACCGCCGACTGAAACTGAAACTGAAACTGAAATCGGTTATTGAAACGCTGCAATATGGCTATACTTAGTATTACTGTGATATTTCTGGTTTTGCGAAAAAATTGCGAAAAAATCTATAAATCCCAACTCAATTTCATCATGTTATCTTATTTCAAATCAAGTTAGACAGTCAGTGGCTTGTACCTGAAGCTGTGTCCCAGCCGAGCCAGTGAAATCAGCGGTGGTGAAAGCCACACTAGTGGGAGAGAGGACGGGTGGCTGGAGAGGGGAGGAGATGCTCCGATGGGGCTCCGGGGAGCTCCCAGAGTCCTCAACGGAGCTCGACGACCTTCGTCCGGAACCCGCATCACCGTTGTTGCTCTCATTGCTGTTGCTGTTGTTGCTGTTTTCAGAGCGCAGAAGCGAACTGATGGAAAAGGAGGATCGAGATCCGATTCCAGTTGTGGACGGAACGGATGCGGTTTTCGGATCCATGGGTTGGAAGCTATAATTAATTATATAATTAATTCGGGAAGAAAAATTGAATAATGAAGACTAGTAAAGCCCCCTATTATACTTGTTCGTTTGGCCATCTGTCCGTTTTGGTTGAAGTGTTCAAAGAAGAAGAAAGAAGTGTTCAAAGAAAGTGTTCAACACGGCTCAACTTTGCTTTCGGATAAGCGGACAGTTTTTACCAACAAAGGGATTTTATTTTAAGTGGTCTGCGGACAAATGATCAAACGCCCAATCGGGCGGACCAACGAACAAGTTTAAACCGGGTTTAATGGTGAAAAATTTAATCTATGTGGATAAATGGTCGAACCGTGAAACAATGAAGCACAGTAAACCTTAATGCTGACAATTTGTGGAAAAATTTAGAAAACTATGCAAATATAACTGCATAATTGTGTATTTTTTGAATGTTACTTTGCTTTTTCTGTTTTGGTCTGTGAAATTTATAGCCGATTTGTTAATGACTGTGGAGTTACAGCTTACAAGTTACACTTAAATAAACAAAAGAAATGTCAATATTTGTAAGATGCTGAAACATATTAAAATTTATTTAGATTTCATTTCTTAAGAATTAAGAATCCTATTGACTACCCTGAAATTAATACCTGTATTCAGAAATTTTTAGAGTTTTTAACAATTCCATAATTTATTTCATGATCTGTAGAAAGTAAAGAGTAAAGTAAAGTAAAGTAAAAAGTAAAGAGTTTAGGGGTACCCCAATTTAGCAACTTCCAACTCAGCAAAATCTTGCCATTTCTACTGAAAACCCGAGGAAAAATATTTTTCCTTGAAAACAGTTTCCGCCAACGGCGTTTTGATAGGCCTAGTTATACTCTAACACTTTACTACAAATTTGTATAAAATTCTTGACTAATTAGTACAAAAATATGTGTACAGAATAACAAGTGAAGTCGAGTGAGCTTTGAGCGTTCAGAAACCTACCTGTTAGACTGCTAAAGATCTCAACAATTTCGCCTAAACGAGGCGTTAAATCAGTCAAAGGATAATCGACAGGGGATTCGACGAAATGAGAATCTTTGTAGGGAGTTAATGAGCTAGAAAGAAGAGCTGTTCAGAGGACATAATTAGATCAAATGAAATTAGATGAAATATGTCCCACAAAACACCTACCGTAAGACTTCCACTTCGCTCCTGTTCCTTTGGCTGGCTCCATTCTGATTGGCTGCTGAGGACCCTCTACCGTAATCCGATTGGCTGAAAATAGAACAAATTAGTCTTTAAGATATTTTTTAACTTCAAGGGGAATTTTAGGGTATTTAGTTTTGTTGTGATTGTTTTAGATATTTTTATTCCTTTCTTTCTATTTTTAGAACATTTGTTAACAAATAATTTTGTCTTTGTTTACTTAGACGCTTGAATGGACGTTTTTTCACTTTGGACTTTGAAAGCCAAACGTTCAAATTGGTCGTTTTCGGCCAAACTTGATAGGGCTGGCGGTCTTTTAATTTTGAGACCTTTGGCTTCCCCTCTAAATAATATTAAGTAAATTGTATAGTAAATTAAAATATTAAATAAAAAGTAAAAAGTAAATTAACCGTAATGGTACACAAATGTTTGTCAATGGCTAAAATAAACAGAAAAATGGTTTTAGAGCCTCAACATCTATTTTCTTGCAAGCTTTGGAAATTGTGAGAACGCTAAAACAAATAGATAATGCAAAATAGTTGCTGCATATCAAGTGTAGATTTTTCTGTGTTAATGTTTTACACACTAAAATAGAATTTTCAAAAGTTTTAAAAGAATGTGCATTTGCAAGATTGAACCGACAAGATTTTTCTTTATTTTAGAATTCATGAAGTCGGAAAGATTCTAATTTCCATACAACAGGCTATATTAACTCCAAGTAAACTTCAAATTATGGATTTTCCAACAATAGCTAACAGAAATGAATAGAACAGAACTCGAACAGTGTTTTCACAAATTATATTGTAAATTATATATACAATTCATTTCTTAATTGACGATTAATAATTAATAATTAAATAATTACATTATTAAAGTTAATTCAGAACAAACAGGTTGTGTCGTGGAAACGAAGATCCTAACTATTAACTTAAAAGATTCCTTAAAACTTTCCTGCATTTAAATATGATATCCCCCAATACTATAATGAAATTACTGAAACTCTTACTTCATTTTTATTTCACTCTACTTCATTATACTTTATCGCATGTTGCTGCCTATAATTCAGTATTGAAGTAAATCTAGTAAAAGTTAGTCACATAAGCTGATCAGTTTGCCAATCTGCTATAGGTTGCGCATAGTAAGATGGTTCTGATTTTTAAAGCTATACACTGTCTAAACTAAAATCAAGAAATCGTTACCCATAAATGGGGCTGGCAGTTCTCTATTTGGTCTGAAGCTTTTATCGGAACACTGATGTTGAATGTATCTCCCAATACTGTAGTTTTCCCTATCATATATACCCTCGACTTAAATTTACACAAAAGTATACATTGATATTGGTTTTGTTGAACTTCGTTCGTCTTTTAGCCTATTTATCAAATAAAATTTGATCCACCGAATGACACAAACTTGTTACTTAAGACTGGAAATCCGATAAGTTGATTGTTGATGAATGAAGGAGCAATTCTAAGCTCGGTAGGTGGTAATTCTTTCCCCCAAAAATGAGCTCGTGTTAACACAATCAAAGTGGTGTCCAATTATTTGGGCGGGGCAAATTAATTGTTTCAACTGTGCACGCTTTGGACCACAGTCGTTGACATGTGCACTTTGACCTCCCCAAGAAAGAAAATTAAATAAACTGGGGGTTTGGGGGTTTGGAGTCCAAATTGGCACCCATTTCAGAAATCGTTTAAGAGTTGATGAGTGAAATTGAGTAAATTGGCACCCATTTGAGTAGTTGTTTTAACAGTTGATTGCTGAAATTGAAGGTTTAATGTAAATCCCATTAATTTCAGGACAACATAGAATTACTGAAGCTAATAAGCTTGGAGTCGTCTTTACTAATTAGACTGTAATCATCTAATTAATTCTAATTAAGTATGAGTTAACTCTAAGGTTACGATAAAGGCACCCTGACTCTAACACATATGGCACAGTAAACCGGATAAGGTGCGCTAAGTTGCAAACAGTACTAAATTGTGATTAAATTAAATTTGGTGATTTTAAACAGGATATGTCCATCAAAAGCAAATTTATAGATGATTTGGTTTGTTTACAAACAGCGATGCGATACAAACAGTTTACAAACAGGTCATTTCTGATAACTTTGACTCAGTCTTGACCCGGTGATTCTGATTTTCCAGAATATTCGAAACATTTTGCGTTGATAATTGTGAAAATTCAGTCGTCTAACTTAAAGATATCGCTAATGCCAGATTTTGCATCATTTATAATGACTTTGCCATAAATATTAAGATTTAAAAGAATTTAGAAACTAAAAGTTCTAAGAGGCAAAATTGTTAAATTTAAATTTAAATTTACACTGATAGCACGATCACATCAAAGTCAGAACAGTACAATAGAAGTTTAGAAATTTTACTTCACAGACAATGGGATATGTGGGTAGGAAAGAAACATCAGTTTATGTTAATTTCCCATTCTTTATGAGGTCTCTGGTGTTTACTCATTTTCAACACTGCATGAGTCACTCATGGAAACTTCATGAGTATTAAGGTTGACTACTAGAACAAAGCAATTTGCGTCGGCGCGCATTCTCACTTGGGACCCGAATTCATCGATTTGATGACAATAATTTCTTGTTTCTACTGCAGGACAACATATTTTCGCGTTTCCCCATTTCTGACTGAATAATAGGAACTCTAAAGTATAATCCCTGGAGAATTTAAGGCTAACATCTAATTAGGCGTGCAGGGAGCGCCAATTTGTACCTACACGTTAATCCGATTACTGTACATAGTTAATTCGTTTATGTTACAAATTGAACACAAAATTGAACACCTTCAACACTAATCTTGTCCATATGTCGGATCCTATTTTCTGTAGTGCCCTGTCCTTTTGTAATTTAAATCCCCCCAAATCCCCCTCTTCAGTCTGAATGCTCTTTTCCGGAGATTACCATATTTGTTCCCACCTAATTCGCTAATTCCACTTTGATGGTATAAAGGCTGCTTTGAACGTCTCGTTGAACGGATTGCACTAAAGCTCCCCTATAACATAACATTTATCTGTATATGTTCACCAAAATTGGAAATAATTAATAATTACAGTAATGTAACACATCAGCAATTCATGTGAACTTCGAAAGGTTGAAATAGCGAGATTCTAGCAATGTGATGGGGTAATCGACTTCAAATCAGTTAATTTTTGATTTTCGTACTGGACACTTTTCTTCACATCTTTCAATCGTTACTTCAATGCCGGTTCACAAAATAATTATGGGGGAGCACGCAGAGCCCTCATAATATGAGCTACAAAGGTACTTTGCGGATTTGGAAATTATCCCACACAGCTCCGAAGAAGTACCGAAGAAGCATAATTTGACTGATTGAGTAGAAATTTGGTTGGGGTGGGTTTTCGGACCTCCTGACTTCAAAAATGCAAAAATTTTAAAATTTTTAAAAAATTTTAAAAATTTTTAGATTTTAGTTTGGTAAGGAGGACCAAGGGTAACCGAAAAATTTTTTGAAAAAAATCTGAAAACTTGCTTACAGAGATAGTCAGGGGCGCTGATCACAAATCTGAAATCGGTTTTTCGATTCAGCTTGTCGTTAGCTTAGTATGAGCTAAAGTATTAAGCCTAAGATGTACGCTTATCCTGAGCAAACGAAAAGCTGAATCGAAAAGCCGATTTCAGATTCGTGATCAGCGCCCCAGAAAACCCTCTAAGCAAGTTTTCAGTAAGGTTGGTTGTTTTTAAAAAAATTTTCGGTTCCTCTTGGTTCCCCCTTACCAAAATAAAATTCTTAAATTTTTAAAAGTTTTAAAAATTTTAAAATTTTTGCATTTCTGAAATCACCAGGTCCGAAAACCCACCCCAACCAAATTTCAACTCAATCGGTCAAATTGTGCTTCTTCGGAGCTGTGGGGTGGTATAATGGCAAAGACCCAAATTAAGAGCTGAAATTTACATTTTTGAAATTTCCAGGCCAAAACCTTTCGATTGATACCAAACTTGCCCGGAAAATGACTTTCTGTTACGGGTTTGAAAGCGGCGTTTTTCTCTTTATTCAGCACGATTTTTGCCCATTTTTGCGAAATTAGATTTTTCGAATGGCTCATAAGAAACTTGCACTATTTTTGATTATCTAGGCAACAGTATTAGAAAGTTAGTTTTTTCCCGCATTGTCCTCCAAATGGTCCGAATTGTGTTCCGAAAAATCTGTAAAACCGTAAAACTATATATATACTAAAATTTTCAGGAAATCTACAGAATTCCTGAACATCTCAGTAAAACTGTAAAATTTCGGCGAAACTTGACTTATTCTACAGTTTCCTGATATTTTTAGGGATTCTGTAGAATTCCGTCTTTTGTTCAGGAAAGCTGGGGAATTAGGTGTGGTTAAACTTGAATTATTCCACATTATCCTGAAATTTTGATGAATTCTGTAAAATATATACATACCGCATTTATTTTCAACTTTCACTCACAAATCCAAAATGCTCTTAGCTAACTGTTAAAATTAAATTTTTACTGTCAGCCAAAATTTTACAATTACTCAACCAATCATTAAAGTTTGCAATAACCAATTATATATTTGTTTCAAAATTTTCAACATTAGGTGAAAAGTCTGTACTTTTCCTACTTTTACAAGCAATCAACCATTAGTGAAGGTTTAAGTTGTCAAACTATAGTTTAAATAACCAGTTTTAATTTGCATTTGAATTTTTTCTCCAATATTGAATTGATTTTCGCTGTGAGTTGCACTGTGCGAGTTTTGTAGGTTTCGTGCATTTTCTGTTTAGTCAAACTTATATAATATACTTTGTATTGTGAATTCATCGAAGTTCTTTGTATTTCCGGCAAGTAAGGTTCATGCTGAAGTTCGGTTCTTGTCATTAGGGCGCGTAGTTTGGAGGAAACTAAGCATCACACACCGCATAGAAGTCTGACAATCTTCAGGATAAAATTCTTTTATTTACTAGTCCACATGACACAAAATATAACAAGTTCAGGAAACCCAAATGACAGCTCCCTAATGCGCACTCATATCGGCTCGTTAGCCGGTAGTGTCTTTGCCCGGTCGGTTTTGTGACTCAGCCATGCGGGGTTTGGGCAATCTAAAGTTTAGACATTGTTTGGCCAGACTGAGGTTTGAGCAAAACGGTTTGGTCACGACACATATACAATACTAAGCTTTATAAAAATGTCTATAGAATTGTATTCCAATATCAGTTTACAAGCAGGATAGCAAGTAAAGTTTGAAGATTATTTCTGTTTAGCAATTTCCGCTAAAGTTTATCTCCAGTTTGCTGCTGTAGAGATCAAAATCATTTCTTCCTTGACAATTAGCGCGGCATATATACGTACCTGAAATTAGGTTTAGTCCAGAACAACAATGCAACAACTCTTTTGTCGTGATCAATGCACAAATATTAAACAGGAGTTATGTTTAACCACATGTTTAGTTTAGCCACTGTTCAGAAACTCTAATCAATGTTTTTGTACAAGAACATATTGTGTCCTTAAGTTATGTCCATAGGATAACGTGGGGGATGGGGGTGCAGGCTACCCCAGACCGACAAAAAACGGGTAGACCCCTCGGCAAGAAAGGAAAAAGGCAAACCCTTTCGTCCAGAAGAGAAAAAAGGGTAGACTCCTCAGTGAGTTTGACCAAACTTACCAAAAATTGCTCATTTTTTAGCAAAATTTAGTGATCTCTTAAAAAACATTTCTTAAAAATATTAATTTTTTAATAATCTTTGGCCAAAACTGTTAAAATTTACAAGTTTCGAAAATTGTTAAGTATGTCTCCCTTAAAATTTTGAATTTTTTCAGGGGTAGACCTCCCAGACTTGGACCCCGTGTTAATGTATGGTTAGGTCTGTGCCTTTCCTTCATTCTCAATTTGAGCTAAATCTCAGACAAATTGTGAAAGTTGCTTTGAAGGAAAGGCACAGACCTAACCATGCATTAATACGGGGTCCAATTCTAGGAGGTCTACCCCTGAAAAATTCAAAATTTTAAGGGAGACTACTTAAAAATTTTCAAAACTTGTAAATTTTAACAGTTTTGGCCAAAGATTAGTAAAGAATTAATATTTTTAAGAAATTTTTTTAAGAGATCACTAAATTTTGCTAAAAATGAGCAATTTTTGGTAAGTTTGGTAAAACTCACTGAGGAGTCTACCCTTTTTTCTCTTCTGGACGAAAGGGTTTGCCTTTTTCCTTTCTTGCCGAGGAGTATACCCGTTTTTGTCGGTCTGGGGTGGTCTGAACACCCATCCCCCCACGTTATCCTACGGATCTAGCTTAAAGGCATGTTCTTGTACAATAACATTGATTAGAGTTTTTGAACAGTTTATGTGGCTAAACAGAACTGCTGTTTAATATTTGTGCATTGATCAAGACAAAAGAGTTGTTGCATTGTTGTCTCAACTGTCTCAATTTGTCTGAGATTTAGCTCTGATGTAAATAAATAAATGGTTCGGAAGCACTGTAACGATTTACCGGTCTGTTGTCGCGAGCGATCCAATACGTATTCGATGGTTGTTCCGACACCGGACGGTCCACTGTGGGATCTACCTGATACTGTCAGAGGTTCCACAGGGGTGTCCCGATTTCGAAGTAGAACCATCTAAATTGAAGACTGCATTCACAGTGTCACAGATAAGAATAAGTTTGCTTTCAGCCACCGTAGTGGTGGGATAGTAAACCTTTGTTTGAAGAAGAAATTGTAGAATCTGGTACTATCATCAAGAGTACATAATACATAAGAGTGTGACAGCTGGCAGCTGGTATCTGTTAGTCTTCGTACATACTATCCATAATTTGCAAGCTCGATCTTTGTTGTCGCAAGAAGAGCAGTCATGGTTTGACTGCTTCAAATGCAAAATTTCATCGAGTTAAATATGGAATGGTTTGGGTAGGATCCATGACAACGCTTAGTAAGCAATTACAATTAGTAGTAAGCAGTTAGCTCAAATAAAGCTAACTGATAAATAAATAAAGCTCCAAGTTAGGTTGGCCCAGACGGACAAGTTTGGTAAAAGCTGTTTTCGGACGATTTCGATCAAATAAAGAATTCAGAATTAATTGGCAGTTAAACGACAGGCCAGAATAGGAACTTGCGCCGGTAGCTGAAGCTTTTGCTTAGCATGCAACTCATGTGAACAAATTTTATATGCGACCTTTGCTGAGCTTACAATGGCATGCTGAACTAATTAGGATCTCTACTGTAGTGATAGAAGTCGTTTAATGTTTAGGTCTAGTTGTTTATTTTTCCGTTTTAAATACAAATCAATCTACCAATCAGAACTTTTATTTTAATGGAATTTGACTTTGTTTAGCTGGAACTGAAGTTTTGTGTTTATGTAAAGAGAACCGACCGAGAAAATACGGTTTCGGTCTTGCTTCTATTCGCATGTCTAATGTGTAACAAGATTCAGATGTAAGCTATATAACTATATGGCATCCGGTTGCTCGGTCCTTCTAACCCAAGTGAGGCCAAATCACTGTGTACATACCTATACAGCTCAATTTACAGTTACAGCAAAGCACTAGAGATTTCAGAAATGTACGAAGTTTTGAGCAATTTCATGAACAAATCAAGACGGTGTACCATCCTAACCCATCGGAGCTTTAAAAAGCTTTAAGTGTAAAGACCAGTCTTCAGCTAATTTCTGAGATCGGCTTATCAAGCTAATTTCTGGCTAAATTCTTGGCACTTTATCTCACAGTTCAATGTCCGGGCTGCGAGTTGGCTAACTTGAATGCGTCCAACTTCCCATTCAATGATTATTTAAATTAATGACATATGTCAGAACTATTGCATAAATTAACTAACGTTTATATTTTACATTGTCTCGTTTTGTGAGTACGGTCCCTGTATAAACTGTTGCTCAAGTCAAACCAGATATTACAATCCCAAACTCTAAAATTGAATGTCCAGATTGAAATTGCGCATAATTAATTTCACTTTGGGCTGCAACGCTGCTAATAGAGGTGATTATTCACCTAAGTTCACCATAACAGAACTGTCAATGTAAACATTAGAACGTTGCTGTTTTCGCTCAAAGAGTCAGTCTCATTTTTGTACTCTGCAGCCTGCAACCGCGCTCTGTTAGCCTTTGCTCTTCTGCCGCTAAAGCGCACAAAGTTATCACCGACCCCAGAAGAATCAACCGGAGGTCTGAAAGCAACAGTTTGTCGGATCGGACCCTGCTCAGTTTGTAAGTATTTCAGACATTGAGTTTACCGGATAAGGCTACCTGGCAACCAAATAAACCGTTGATTACTACAATTTCATTGGTATAAGTTGAGTACTTAGGAGCTTTCAGAGCTCGGCCATTTTTCTCGTGACATTTGGCGTCGCGAGCAGGATTCGAATCCACTGACCTGTGTTAGACACAAGTGACACCCTTGTCCTCTTACTGTGGAAAACCAAAGAACGGAGCTGCGCATAACGAATAGCAGCAGACAAGTAGAAAAGTACTGAAGTGTTTTGATTGCTTAATTGTTGCTTGTGTTTCTTTCAGCATTTATGAGTACCTGGAGATAACCGGCATTTAATTAAAACTTGACCAAGACCAGCAAATACAACTTTAACCCCGGCTAAGAGTCCATTTGATTCATTGCACTTGGTGCATGCAAAACTTTGACGTTAGTATTGGTTTACCGTTGGACTTTGATTTTGAACAACCCAGCAGGGTACCACATTCACAAAGAGCAGAGCGCTACCGCAGACGAACCCAAAGGAAGGACATGGACGACCAAATTAACACTCTTAGGCAAAATCTAACTGATCTTAGTGTGTTAACCGCCAATCTGCAATTATCCGATTCTAGGCGAAGGGAACGCGAAACAAAATTACCATGTTTCTACGGGGATGTGCAGGAAAATTTTGATCAGTTTTTCGAACTCTGGGAGTTGCTTGCAAGGGCTGAGGAATTTACTACAGCGCAAAAACTATTTAAGTTGCCCTCCTATTTGCGTGGAAATGCTCTCGAAGTATACCGTTCTTTACCAGATACAACTAAAGCTAACTATGACCATCTTTACCAAGCACTGGAAAAAGCATTCAGAACACCTGCTAAAGAATTAGTTAATTCAGAACTGTTGCACACTAGGAGACAGAACCTTGGCGAATCGGTGGCGACTTTTGCGCGTGAACTTCAGCGACTACCGCGTAACGCATACCCGACCCTCGACGAACAGGCCAGAGAAAAACTGTTGAGAGGGTTGTTCTTGGCTGGCGTGAGAAGTGAAATTCAGGATAGACTTACCTTCCTAGCCAAGCCACCGACTACGTTTGAAGAAGCGATTACTGAGGCGAGGCGACAGGAAGCCCTAATTGAGCGCAGAGAAGACCGAGCTGCCAGGAACCACACTGAGCCCGCGTCGGCAGACCTTGCCGAAGTGAAAACAGAGCTGGAAAAGCTCCGGAAAGCGCAACGGAGAAACGAACGAGAACGAAAGGTCGTTCGAACTCATGGGTTCCAGTGACGCCATGGCCGTATTAATGCAGTTACCGCAGAGGCTCCGTCTTGGCAAGCCCAACTAGAGCAAATGGAAAAAACGGTTGATGGCCAAAATTAGCGAACCAAAATCAACCGAACGGAATAGCTATTCGGGGCGACCAGCTCGTGGGCGAAGCCAACCAAAGTGGACACCGACCGGACAGCCCATCTGCTTGAAGTGTAATCGACCGGGACATATGATGAACCAGTGGCGGCAACAAAACAATGTTGCACAACAGCGGCAACGGCGACCAAATGAACGACGAGCACGAGCAGTCGTCAGTACCGTAACGATTGATAATGATCATTATGCATCATATGATGCAGACGACTCCGAAGACGGAGATGACAGAAATAATGAGGACGAGAGCGCAGAAGCCGCTGATAGAAACAGGATCCTGGAAAGTGAGAATGAATTTCTCAGAGAACAGCTGAACCGACATGACCCTGCTGCATTTGTGGGCATGATTGGAGCCCACGTTCCTGCTGTTAGCAGTGAGCAGCCAACCGCCTGGAAGGGACGAAATAGATATCGAAGTTGCGATCGCCGTGGGCCCACGGAAAGAGTAAAGGCGACAACTTCGCCGAATCAGGACCCCTCAAGGCCAGCCCGCCATATTGGCGCGGCTACCCTGCGGTCAGCTGGAAACTGTCGAGTTTGTAAACCGTTGTGGGTTTTGCTCCTATTGGTCGTAACTTGGGGATTCGCCGTTGTACAGAGTACCGGGTCCTCGCCGATGCTATGTGATTTCGCGGGAGCGCGTACTTTGTTGCGCCTTCCTGGCCCTGCGCCCTGTACTTTGGTCGATGCACAGAATGGTCCGGACCGTATTAGGCCAACAACACTTCACATATATAAACGAAACCACATACAATATGCGACCTCGGCGTGGCGATGTGTGATTGTTCGGAAACAAATAGAAACGTTCACCTATTTTTTTGATGATGAGCACCTGAAAAAGGAGTCTACCATTGAAATACCGGTTACCGCCTCTGAATGCCACCGGATGAAGCAATTTCATAAATGTGAACATGGTGACCTGACCCACAGTGCAGATGTTTATCGAACTAACAATGAGCTACTCTGGTATTACCCTGGCGGGGGCATCAACTGCTGCAAGTGGCGGAAGTTTGAAGCAGTAAATTGCTATATGCATGAAGCCAAAGTTTATAAAATGCACGGCGCTCATGCAATGGAAAGCACTGCGGGTGTAGTTAGCCACTGTAATTACCATACTGGCAAATGTGCATTAAAGGATTCATCGTATCTAATATGGGATGTGGATCCAGTAGAAAGGTGCCCTATTCTTCCATGGAAAGATATCCCTGGCGAACAACTAGGAGAAGCCTGGCTGTCACGTGATTGTAATCTGGCAATCACTACCACCTCGACGCCAAAAACAATGTCTGACTGCCAAGGAAACACTGCAGAAATATCGGATCAAGGAATTATTTTCCGAGTTATTCAAGAGCTACCACCGGATCCCTCAATCACGGACAGTGTCCGTGGCCTCTTTTAAAGCCGAGACATAGCCGACTTTGCTTCTAGTCGTAAGAGTTCACCAAAAAAACGACAAATTCGGGGTGAGCTACCAGAAGGCAGCACTTATGAGCCCTCGAATGATTACTATGGTTTGGAAACTCAAGGAATAGTTACTACAGACTTACTTGCTGCAGGACTGCAAGCTGTCCAGCTAGAGCTAGATAAGACGATGCGATATGCCTTCCAACATGCTGCATACTCTACCTGTCAAATGATGCAGTCTCTTGTTAGGGTGGTACGGGCGAATATGCTGTCGCAGCCAACGTTGGCTATGAGGCATCTTCTGTTGCGTGACGACCTACCATCTAAAGCTAGCACAAATTTGATAGAGACCTATCCCTGTCAGATACTCAATTCAACATCATTTAAAGTGTTACCCATGAATGAATCGTGTACTGCCGAAGTTCCGATAGAGTTCATCTTTGTTGGCAAGACACATCGTGGTTACCTTAACCCAACAACCAATATTATAGAACGCGAATCTTATCCAACTGCTTGCCAGAAGGGTTTAGAAATTCCGGTCACAATCGACGGCACCTCGTATTTGTATCAGAGTGATTCTGGTTTACTCACAAAGGTAAAGACTGTAGAAGAGCTCAAAATATTCGAATGGGATTGGAATCTTCAGGATCAACAACTACCGCGCACTATATACCACCAACTATTGGTGTACGAGTGGGACACCATTCGCAACCACATCTCGTTAAATGATGTTCTTGGGGACTTACGAAAGCAGGAATTGGTGTTAAACCATCTTGGTTTCACCAAAGGGACTTCTACTGAAGCTGCAGCAGACTCATTGACGGGTACCATTATGAAGAATGGTTACTTCGGTTTCCTATCCGGCATACATGTAGGCTACTGGCAAATTTGGGTATTCTTCGTGTGCGTGTATGTCACTATCTGTTTCTTTCTGATTCACTGCATACCTATCCATCTGCTGAAGCTCACCTTGATTAACCTTCCACAAATCTTTCGTACTTGTACCACAAAGTGTCGTGGAAAAAGCGGTCAGTACCAGCCACCTCCCCTACAGTCAACCAATCCAGATGCTACAGAGGATGATCTCATCCCGCCGGCTGTGCAGCTGAGGAATACCGAGACTACCACCAGTGTGCGCAGCTTATTACGACGCCTTAGTGACCGGATTCGCACTCCCTGGCCACCCAGACTCGGTAGTCCCAGTTCAGACCCTGAAGCTGCTGTACCAGATACAGAGCTTCCGGCTGTCCAAGTAACCGACCTTCCTACTACTACCACAGCTACTATCCAGAACTATAAACATCGACCAGTACTGGTGAAAATTAGGCTCAGTGGGAAAAGAGTTACCGCACTCGTGGATACGGGTTCATCCATCACACTAATACATCCTAATGTTTTAGCTAAACACACAACTTTGAGTACGGCTCCGATGCTGGCAACATCAGTAACTGGTCATAATCTTCCATTGCTGGGAACCACGACTATTCCTTTTCAGTTGGCACAGAAACGTCTCACACATACGGTTTATGTGAACGATGAGAACCCTTATCAATGCATACTCGGAATGGATATACTGTCCCGACTAGGCCCATTTTTTTGTGATTTGCGTCGCAATAAGATCAAGCTCGGCAACATTGAACTTAAATTAGAACGGCCCAAGAAAGCCTACCCACGACTCCACCAGGCCCCCTTAGCTACAGTTCATTTGGTGGATACTATCAAATTAGCGCCTAACAGTTGCAACACTGTGTGGGCTAAAGTGAATAACCGTCGGCTGCAAGCTAAGACCGACTGGACTAATGGAAAAGACCAGACCGTCCTATTAGAACCTAAAGTTTACCAAGGGCACAGTGGCCTTGTAATTAAGCGTTCCATTTCAAAACTGAGCTCCTCTAAATTAGTACCTGTATGCCTATTGAATATTTTCATGATTCCGTTATTACTGTCAGCGGGCAGTAGAGTTGGTACCGTTGAACCGTTAGCTATGTTGACAAGTATACGAACACTCAATGGCCAACCTCATGGTCAAGTCTACCACACACGTCGTTGTGCTGAAGTTATCTCACCTCCAATCTCTTCCGATCTCCATGATAATTCTGTACCATGGACTGAGCTTGATTTATCACATACGTCTTTAACTCCAACCCAGAAAGAACGTCTCCGAGCGACACTCAAGAAGTACCCGGACTGTTTTGCTAAAGACGATCTTGATCTCGGACGGTCCAAAAGAGTACTGCACCGTATCCACACCGGAGAACACCCACCAATCAAGCATCGACCGTTTAGCTTACCTTATTCTCAAAGACCTCAAATTGCGGAGCAATTACGCGATATGGAGGAACGTGGAATTACTCGACCATCTACAAGCCCGTGGTCTTCACCTATAGTCGTAGTTAAGAAAAAAGATGGAACTAATAGGATATGTGTTGACTACAGAAAATTGAACAAAATTACGAAGCATGATGAATGGCCACTGCCTAAAATAGAAGATACTTTGAATACATTTAAAGGGGCAAAATATTTAACCAGTCTGGACCTCGCAGCTGGCTACCACCAAATAGAAGTTCACCCAGACGATCAAGAGAAAACAGCGTTTACAACTTTTGCTGGCTTGTTTGAATATACAAGAATGCCGTTTGGCATATGCAATGCGCCTGCTACATTTCAACGACATATGCAGCATACACTACAAGGCTTAGTGTGGAATATTTGCACAGTATACCTTGATGATGTACTGATCTATAGTAAGACTTTTGACGAGCACGTGCGAGACATTGAAACGGTTCTACAACGCTTAAGAAGTGACGGATAAAACTTAAAATGCGGAAATGCCACTTTGCGCGTCGAGAAGTACCGTATCTAGGACATCTTATCTCCGCATCAGGCATACGTCCTGACCCGGCCAAACTATGCGCCATTGCACACTGGCCAAGACCGCAAACAGTACACGAAGTCAGACAATTTTTGGGCTTTGCATCTTACTACAGACGATTTGTTCGCAATTTCTCAAAGACGGTCTCACCAATTAATCTCTTACTTCGGAAAGGAGAAAAGTTTGTGTGGTCATCAGACTGCGAGTTGGCTTTTACTAGTATCCTAAAAGCTCTTACAACGGCTCCAACCTTAGCTTTCCCGGACCCCAGTAAACCATACGTTTTATATACAGATGCTAATAGTTCTGGTCTGGGTGCAGCACTACATCAGCCACACATACACGAAGAAACCGGCAAAGACCTAGAATACCCGGTGTCGTTTATTAGTAGAAGCCTGACCAAAGCAGAGAAGAACTATTCAACAACCGAACAAGAAGCACTAGCAGTCATATGGGCCATTAAAAAGCTCCGTCACTATTTATACGGTTCAAATTTTACAGTCGTGACTGACCACAAAGCTCTCAAATATCTTATGGAGCTCAAAGAACCATCTGGAAAGTTCGCTCGGTGGACACTAACGCTACAAGAGTTTGCAAATCGGATGACTATAGTACACAGACCCGGACGCAGTCAGAGTCATGTCGACGCACTGTCCCGAATCCCCCATGTAAACCTCATTGAAATCAGGAAACCAGCACTGAATGAAATCATAGAAAAACAGGCTAACGACCGTGAAATCAGTGCAATGATTCAATACCTAACTGATAAAACCCTCCCAACGGACCCTACACAATCGGCATATATTAATAAATATAGCAGCCAATACGTTATGGAAAATGACCTTCTCTACAGGGTTTGTAAACGCTACGGAAAAGACCACCGACAGTTAGTTGTACCTACACCGTTCCGAACAGATGTGTTAAAACTACTTCACGATGCGCCGTTTGGAGGTCACCTTGGCTTTGAAAAGACCCGAGATAAAGTAAAGCAACACTTCTTTTGGCCACGAATGGACGAGTACATAAAAGAGTATTGTAGCCGTTGTATAGGATGTGCAACTCGTAAACGTCCCGATCAGTATCAGCAATCGGAGTTACACAAAGCGCCAATCACTCATCCTTTCGACACGGTTATCACTGATATATTGGGACCGCTCCCGTTAACATACCAGGGCAATAAATATGTTATTGTTTTTATGTGCCCATTCACAAAGTGGCCCGAGGCAGTCCCGTTAGCTGATACGTCAGCCGAAACGGTAGCCCGCACTTTTGTTGACCAAGTCGTATCCAGGCACGGTGCACCACGTTATCTGCTCTCAGATCGAGGACCTAACTACATGAGCTCCTTGTTAAAAGAGGTTTGCCGGATATTAACGACGGAGAAAGTCTTCAGCGTAGCCTATCGACCCCAAACGCAGGGTCTAGTGGAAAAATTCAACAATACGCTATGTACCATCATCTCTGCGTCGTTATGTCTAGGCTGGTCGTTATGTTATGTTAGGTCCAGACTGGTAAAATATTTTGCCCCTTTAAATGTATTCAAAGTATCTTCTATTTTAGGCAGTGGCCATTCATCATGCTTCGTAATTTTGTTCAATTTTCTGTAGTCAACACATATCCTATTAGTTCCATTTTTTTTCTTAACTACGACTATAGGTGAAGACCAGGGGCTTATAGATGGTCGAATAATTCCACGTTCCTCCATATCGCGTAATTGCTCCGCAATTTGAGGTCTTTGAGAATAAGGTAAGCTATACGGTGGATGCTTGATTGGTGGGTGCAGTACTCTTTTGGACCGTCCGAGATCAAGATCGTCTTTAGCAAAACAGTCCGGGTACTTCTTGAGTGTCGCTCGGAGACGTTCTTTCTGGGTTGGAGTTAAAGACGTATGTGATAAATCAAGCTCAGTCCATGGTACAGAATTATCATGGAGATCGGAAGAGATTGGAGGGGAGATAACTTCAGCACAACGCCGTGTGTGGTAGACTTGACCATGAGGTTGGCCATTGAGTGTTCGTACACTTGTCAACATAGCTAACGGTTCAACGGTACCAACTGTACTACCGGCTGACAGTAATAACGGAATCATGAAAATATTTAATAGACATACAGGTACTAATTTAGAGGAGCTAAGTTTTGAAATGGAACGCTTAGTTACAAGGCCATTGTGTCCTTGGTTAACTTTAGGTTCTAATAGGACGGTCTGGTCTTTTTCATTAGTCCAGTCTGACTTAGTTTGCAGCCAACGGTTATTCACTTTAGCCCACACAGTGTTGCAACTGTTAGGCGCTAATTTGACAGTATCCACCAAATGAACTGTAGCTAAGGGGGCCTGGTGGAGTCGTTGGTAGGTTTTCTTGGGCCGTTCTAATTTAAGTTCAATGTTGCCGAGCCTGATCTTAATGCGACGTAAATCACAAAAAAATGGGCCTAGTCGGGACAGTATATCCATTCCGAGTATGCATTGATAAGGGTTCTCATCGTTCACATAAACCTTATGTGTGAGACGTTTCTGTGCCAACTGAAAAGGAATAGTCGTGGTTCCCAGCAATGGAAGATTATGTCCAGTTACTGATGTTGCTAGCATCGGAGCTGTACTCAAACTTGTGTGTTTAGCTAAAACATTAGGATGTGTGATGGATGTGATGGATGATTAGTGTGATGGATGAGCCCGTATCCACGAGTGCGGTAACTCTTTTCCCATTGAGCCTAATTTTCACCAGTACTGGTCGATGTTAATAGTTCTGGATAGTAGCTGTGGTAGTAGTAGGAAGGTCGGTTACTTGGACAGCCGGAAGCTCTGTATCTGGTACAGCAGCTTCAGGCTCTGAACTGGGACTACCGAGTCTGGGTGGCCAGGGAGTGCGAATCCGGTCACTAAGGCGTCGTAATAAAATGCGCACACTGGTGGTAGTCTCGTTCCTCAGCTGCACAGCCGGTGGGATGAGATCATCCTCTGTAGCATCTGGAGTGGTTGACTGTAGGGGAGGTGGCCGGTACTGACCGCTTTTTCCACGACACTTTGTGTTACAAGTACGAAAGATTTGTGGAAGGTTAATCAAGGTGAGCTTCAGCAGATGGATAGGTACGCAGTGAATCAGAAAGAAACAGATAGTGACATACACGCACACGAAGAATACCCAAATTTGCCAGTAGCCTACATGTATGCCGGATAGGAAACCGAAGTAACCATTCTTCATAATGGTACCCGTCAATGAGTCTGCTGCAGCTTCAGTAGCAGTCCCTTTGGTGAAACCAAGATGGTTTAACACCAGTTCCTGCTTTCGTAAGACCCCAAGAACATCATTTAACGAGATGTGGTTGCGAATGGTGTCCCACTCGTACACCAATAGCTGGTGGTATATAGTGCGCGGTAGTTGTTGATCCTGAAGGTTCCAATCCCATTCGAATATTTTGAGCTCTTCTACAGTCTTTACCCTTGTGAGTAAACCAGAATCACTCTGATACAAATACGAGGTGCCGTCGATTGTGACCGGAATTTCTAAACCCTTCTGGCAAGCAGTTGGATAAGATTCGCGTTCAATGATATTGGTTGTTGGGTTAAGGTAACCACGATGTGTCTTGCCAACAAAGGTGAACTCTATCGGAACTTCGGCAGTACACGATTCATTCATGGGTAACACTTTAAATGATGTTGAATTGAATATCTGACAGGGATAGGTCTCTATCAAATTTGTGCTAGCTTTAGATACTAGGTCGTCACGCAACAGAAGATGCCTCATAGCCAACGTTGGCTGCGACAGCATATTCGCCCGTACCACCCTAACAAGAGACTGCATCATTTGACAGGTAGAGTATGCAGCATGTTGGAAGGCATATCGCATCGTCTTATCTAACTCTAGCTGGACAGCTTGCATTCCTGCAGCAAGTAAGTCTGTAGTAACTATTCCTTGAGTTTCCAAACCATAGTAATCATTCGAGGGCTCATAAGTGCTGCCTTCTGGTAGATCGCCCCGAATTTGTCGTTTTTTTGGGGAACTCTTACGACTAGAAACAAAGTCGGCTATGTCCCGGCTTGAAAAGAGGCCACGGACACTGTCCGTGATTGAGGGATCAGGTGGTAGTTCCTGAATAACTCGGAAAATAGTTCCTTGATCCGAGATTTCTGCAGTGTTTCCTTGGCAGTCAGACATTGTTTTTGGCGTCGAGGTGGTAGTAATTGCCAGATTACGATCACGTGACAGCCAGGCTTCTCCTAGTTGTTCGCCAGGGATATCTTTCCATGGGAGAATAGGGCACCTTTCTACTGGATCCACATCCCATATTAGATACGATGAATCCTTTAACGCACATTCGCCAGTATGGTAATTACAGTGGCTCACTACACCCGCAGTGCTTTCCATTGCATGAGCGCCGTGCATTTTATAAACTTTGGCTTCATGCATATAGCAATTTACTGCTTCAAACTTCCGCCACTTGCAGCGGTTGATGCCCCCACCAGGGTAATACCAGAGTAGCTCATTGTTAGTTCGATAAACATCTGCACTGTGGGTCAGGTCACCATGTTCACATTTATGAAATTGCTTCATCCGGTGGCATTCAGAGGCGGTAACCGGTATTTCAATGGTAGACTCCTTTTTCAGGTGCTCATCATCAAAAAAATAGGTGAACGTTTCTATTTGTTTCCGAACAATCACACATCGCCAAGCCGTGGTTGCATATTGTATGTGGTTTCGTTTATATATGTGAAGTGTTGTTGGCCTAATCTGTGACCGGACCATTCTGTGCATCGACCAAAGTACAGGGGACAGGGCCAGGAAGGCGCCACAAAGTACGCGCTCCCGCGAAGTCGCATAGCATCGGCGAGGACTCGGTACTCTGTACAACGGCGAATCCCCAAGTTACGACCAATAGGAGCAAAACCCACAACGGTTTACAAACTCGACAGTTTCCAGCTAACCGCAGGGTAGCCGCGCCATTATGTCGGGCTGGCCTTGAGGGGTCCTGGTTCGGCGAAGTTGTCGCCTTAACTCTTTCCGTGGGCCCACGGCGATCGCAACTTCGATATCTATTTCGTCCCTTCCAGGCGGTTGGCTGCTCACTGCTAACAGCAGGAACGTGGGCTCCAATCATGCCCACAAATGCAGCAGATTCGTGTCGGTTCAGCTGTTCTCTGAGAAATTCATTCTCACTTTCCAGGATCCTGTTTCTATCAGCGACTTCAGCGCTCTCGTCCACATTATTTCTGTCATCTCCGTCTTCGGAGTCGTCTGCATCATATGATGCATAATCATCATTATCAAGCGTTACGGTACTGACGACTGCTCGTGCGCGTCGTTCATTTGGTCGCCGTTGCCGCTGTTGTGCAACATTGATTTGTTGCCGGCAGTGGTTCATCATATGTCCCGGTCGATTACACTTCAAGCAGATGGGCTGTCCGGTCGGTGTCCACTTCGGTTGGCTTCGCCCACGAGCTGGTCGCCCCGAATAGCTATTCCGCTCGGTTGATTTTGGTTCGCTAATTTTGGCCATCAACCGTTTTTCCATTTGCTCTAGTTGGGCTTGCCAAGACGTAGCCTCTGCGGTAACTGCATTAATATGGCCATGGCGTCCCTGGAACCCATGAGTTCGAACGACCTTTCGTTCTCGTTCGTTTCTCCGTTACGCTTTCCGGAGCTTTTCCAGCTCTGTTTTCACTTCGGCAAGGTCTGCCGACGCGGGCTCAGTGTGGTTCCTGGCAGCTCGGTCTTCTCTGCGCTCAATTAGGGCTTCCTGTCGCTTCGCTTCAGTAATCGCTTCTTCAAACGTAGTCGGTGGCTTGGCTAGGAAGGTAAGTCTATCCTGAATTTCACTCCTCACGCCAGCCAAGAACAATCCTCTCAACACTTTTTCTCTGGCCTGTTCGTCGAGGGTCGGGTATGCGTTACGTGCTAGTCGCTGAAGTTCACGCGCAAAAGTCCCCACCGATTCGCCAAGGTTCTGTCTCCTAGTGTGCAACAGTTCTGAATTAACTAATTCTTTAGCAGGTGTTCTGAATGCTTTTTCCAGTGCTTGGTAAAGCTGGTCATAGTTAGCTTTAGTTGTATCTGGTAAAGAACGGTATACTTCGAGAGCATTTCCACGCAAATAGGAGGGCAACTTTAATAGTTTTTGCGCTGTAGAAAATTCCTCAGCCCTTGCAAGCAACTCCCAGAGTTCGAAAAACTGATGAAAATTTTCCTGCACATCCCCGTAGAAACATGGTAATTTTGTTTCGCGTTCCCTTCGCCTAGAATCGGATAATTGCAGATTGGTGGTTAACACACTAAGATCAGTTAGATTTTGCCTAAGAGTGTGTATTTGGTCGTCCATGTCCTTTCTTTGGGTTCGTCTGCGGTAGCGCTCTGCTCTTTGTGAATGTGGTACCCTGCTGGGTTGTTCAAAATCAAAGTCCAACGGTAAACCAATACTAACGTCAAAGTTTTGCATGCACCAAGTGCAATGAATCAAATGGACTCTTAGCCGGGGTTAAAGTTGTATTTGCTGTTCTTGGTCAAGTTTTAATTAAATGCCGGTTATCTCCAAGTACTCATAAATGCTGAAAGAAACACAAGCAACAATTAAGCAATCAAAACACTTCAGCTCTTTTCTACTTGTCTGCTGCTATTCGTTATGCGCAGCTCCGTACTTTGGTATTCCAAAGTAAGAGGACAAGGGTAGTCACTTGTATCTGACACAGGTCAGCGGATTCGAATCCTGCTCGCGACGCCAAATGTCACGAGAAAAATGGCCGAGCTCTCAAAGCTCCTAAGTACTCAACTTATACCAATGAAATTGTAGTAATCAACCGCTTATTTGGTTGCCAGGTAGCCTTATCCGGTAAACTCAATGTCTGAAATGCTTACAAAATGAGCAGGGTCCGATCCGTCAAACTGTTGCTTTCAGACCTCCGGTTAATTCTTCTGGGGTCGGTGATAACTTTGTGCGCTTTAGCGGCAGAAAAGCAAAGGCTAACAGAGCGCGGTTGCAGGCTGCAGAGTACAAAAATGAGACTGACTCTTTGAGCGAAAACAGCAACGTTTTAAATGTTTACATTGACAGTTCTGTTATGGTGAACTTAGGTGAATAATCACCTCTATTAGCAGCGTTGCAACCCAAAGTGAAATTAATTATGCGCAATTTCAATCTGGACATTCAATTTTAGAGTTTGGGATTGTAATATCTGGTTTGACTTGAGCAACCGTTTATACAGGGACCGTACTCACAAAACAAGACAATACAAAATATAAACATTAGTTAATTTATGCAATAGTTCTGACATACCTATACATTAGAGTTTATTATTATGGCTGTCATACTGAAGTGGTAGGTTTGTAGCGCATCTTGTATACAGTGGCCAAACGGCTTAGGCTTTCCTTAGATGTAATTAAAAAGCTAAAACAAATTGAATTCTCCAAAACTTCGATTATCTTTTCTAATGCCTTTGATCAAGAGTCCATCTCATAACTCAATTACTTTTATAAAAGTAATGCACCTGCAAACAAAAAAGTTTATTTTGCACAGACGACATTTATTTGTCAGATCAACTGCATAACCTAGCAAACGTACCCAGGGAGAAATGTTCCTGCACCAAATGATGACACTGGTATTTGTCGGGTTTGCTTTGCCATTGAAGGCGTCACAAGATGGTCTGACGGGAAAATGCTATTCTGATCCATACGATGAAGGCATTAATGTTGCGTCCACGTACACTGAAGCGAGAACAAATGCAAAAACTCCTCAAAGGTTCAAAATGGGTGTTTGGGGTGGACCACTGTCACTGACGATGTACAATGTTTCTGACAGTTGGAACACCGTTGAAACCTTTTCGACCAATGCTACAACTGAATACACTAACTTACCTACAATGTTTGAATTAACCGAAGGGATTGGATTTGCATTTAATCAACTACACCTGGGCTGTTTTGAGTCTTTGCTCGACGATGACAGCCTCTACAATAAGACTTGTTTCTTTTTCTACATTTGTTCGGATGAAAACTGCAGCAGCAGTCCTGCCGGTCCTTCCGAGGAAATTACCGTTCATGAAAATAGTGTTACAGTCAGTTACCGCATGGATCCATCATTCTTGAATTATTCGCTCTCAGTCTGTGTAAATCGCAATAAAAACGCTTCTGTGTGGGCCAATGAAACCTATCAAATCGGTACGTACTCCTACGACCAAAGTGATGGTCATGCAATTGCTCTATATAGAAAAATTCATATCAATATGCCAGAATGGTTTGCGAAGAAATACAACGTCAAGCACAACATTAACGAAGCTGATAAGTCGGCCAAAATGATCCCATTGCCGACATTCCCCACAACCTTTAATAAAGGAATCAAAACTTGCCTTGAGATCAAACTATGTGCTATTGCATTTGTTGGTACTTTCTTCCTGTAAATATCCTAAAACTTTCGAAAAGAATCTCATGAAACGCTATGTATATGTATGTAGTAAACTCGCTAATGCGTAGCCTAATTGATAAACCAGTAGTCTACTAAGCATAGGCAATCCAATAAATGGTGAGGCAATTTTAACCTATAACAAACAACTAAACCGGCATTAATTAAGTTTAGCTGTTACTTAATCATGTTTGTTGTCAGAGAGAGGTTGAGGTGTTGATGTTGTCTAGCCCTAGTTTGAGGAACAGAAGACAACGAGGAAACTACATGAACTGTAATTCGGTAGCTTGGTACGTTGGGGATCGGGGTGCTAGATCATCAGGGTTTGGGTCATGGGTCGATCACGATAGTAACAAAACGCAATGTTGCGGAATTAATAGATCACGCCGGTCTGACTAGTGTGATTCATTAATAAAGCCAGAATTCACGCTAAAATTAATCACCGATTGCAATGTTTCAAGTGTCCTTTCGTTATTGTTTATACACTACTTCCGGCATGACTGATAATTCACGCCTAGACTGACCAGCGTGATTCATTAATATAGCAACATTGCATTCCGCTTCTGTCGTGACAGACCCGCCAGGATAGAATTGGGTGGCATTGAGCTAGACAATATATTCTGTGCCTGCTATAAACTATAAACTATAAAAAAGGTAACTATAGTTCAGCGCTTGCTTCTGCGATTCTCTTGACAGTTTGAACGTCCCATGTCGCCAAAGATATGCCAAAGTCTTATGATTGTATATTATAATGTTTTTCGATTTATTATTGTATTAAATTTGTATTTTGGTTTGCACAGTTTCTGTCGGCGCTTCTGATCCATTTGTACTATTTCTATGTCCTATGTCAATTTCAATTGTAAATATAATAGATTATTATAATTTACCACATTATTTAAAAATCATCTTCGCGAAAGTAATTTATTGCAGTTAAAAATAACGAGATCGAGCGACCTGTCTAAACAGAAGATTTATGCAAAAATGCTAGATTAGATGACCTTTTAGTACGAAGTGACCCCACAGTATTTCATCGGATCTATACGATCGAATTGCTCATCTCATTTTTACTTTCTGTATGGATCCAAATAGTTTCATAACCCACCCAAATCTAAAATCGTCGACTTAGTCAATTGCAGCAACAAGGATAGAGACTCTGATATTGTCGTAGCCACACTGGCCCGCACTATGATCATATCTGCCACAGTTGAAGCAGGTATAATTCTTCAAAGTCGAATGTGTACATGTATAGTTTAATATGGGGTGGGACTGCCTGCCTGGCGTTAAATGGGACAGGCTCTGCTACTGAAAATCATAATTAAGATTGACTACTGGAAAACACAATAAAGATTGAAAATTTCGTTTTGAAAAATGTCGTAGAATTAATGCTTGCTTCTTCTTAGTTTGCTGTAAACTTTTAAGTATACATTCTATACACATTCATTGTCGTAGAGTTTGAATGCGTGGTAAAACAACCAATTCCTTTGTGGACTGTAGCTGAATCCTTGAGGCGCCATTTTCGTGGGGCAGTTTCAGTGTAAAGGAACCTGGGTGCTTGTCTTGGGATACGTAGTGAGTCACCGTTGACAGTGCTGGCTTCGAAGTATTGGCCTCGAAAAGGACTCCAGCAGCTTTGAATCGATGGCAACCATATCCACTTGATACAGCTGACCTTTCCCTTCGAGATGTGGGACAGCTGGTGAAATAGGAGCAGTAGTAAACCTGTGACGGATACAATCAGACGGGTAATCTCATTGACGTATTATAATTCCGGCATCACCAGTAGCAAGAGTTCATAATTCTATTATATATTAGAAGAAGAGTACGCCACTAGAGGGCTCCTCTTCTTGGCCTTGCGTAACGGTGCTCCGACCACAATTCGCGAATGTTCCCCGTTTGTGGGGAGGGGGTCGACAGGTATACCCCCTCCCCGTTTGGTGGGGGGGGGTAGCAAAAAGTGGTCCCCGTTTGGTGGGGGGGGGGTAGGCTGAAAAGGGTCCCCGTTTGGGGGGGGGGGTCGTCAAGACAGGCAGAGATTGGCTGAATCTGATTGGCTGTTAGCGATCCCCCCCCCCAAACGGGGACCCCTTTTTGCATACCCCCCCACCAAACGGGGACCTCTTTTGGCTACCCCCCCCACCACACGGGGACCCATTTTTGAATAGAACAAAACCTACCGTAATCCTTTGCTATACCCCCCACCAAACGGGGAGGGGGTCTCTGCAATCTGATTGGCTGTTGGCTACCCCCCACCAAACGGGGCCCACTTTTCTGCTACCCCCCCCCCCCCACCAAACGGAGGGGGGGTATGCTTTGTCGAAGGGAGCTACCCCCCCACCAAACGGGGGAACATTCGCGTATTGTGGTCGGAGCACCGTTACGCAATGCCAAGAAGAGGAGCCCTCTAGTGGCTTACTCTTCTTCTATAATATAAGGGAAATTATTATGGACTCTTGCCAGTAGTTTGCTGAATCTGGAGACAGTTTTTCGAAATCACTTGGCATGTATATTGACGAATTGAAAGGTAGCAATTCCTGACAATGGATGACAAAAGCAAGAAAAACCAAAGCGTGCGTTAGTTTTGTAAGGTTGGTGCCTTATATAACAGTGAAAAGGTTAATATTACACTTAAAGGTTATTTACACTGAAATATGTAACTATTGTTATACCATTACAGTCAGGTTAATGTTGATCGACTTCTTACAAGTTTAAGCTTAGCAGAACATTGCCTGTTGTGGTTGCCTAATATTTACCATTACAGTTGATAGAGACTGAAATGAAGAGTATTCTAACTATTAAGAAAACACAAAATGATATATCTTAGTTTTAATCCACTACATGTGTGTTCGTTTGATTTTGAATACAATAGTTAGTTAGCCAGCAGTTATTTCAACAGTGAACTAATTGAATGCACTGCACGTTGTCTAAATTAGCTCTAAATGGCCATGAATATTGGACGCTATTACCAAGTTTATACAAAACTGCCTTTTGTAGTTCGCCCCATGTGCTAATGCATAATCTAATTGAATTGAAACAATCAAATTTTATGTTTGAAAGGACTTTGTGGGCGCATGAAAAGTGTCATCTATGAATTTAACTAACGAACCATTTATTCAAAAATTCATGACAATATGCTGTGATTCTGGTGCAAGCAATTGCAGGTTCAGTGTTCAGTCAAAATTGTTATCAGCTGGCATCAATGAAATTTCTAGTTAGAATAATATCTTCATGATAGCATACATGATATTCGAGCTTCTAAAAGCTTCGAAGATCAGACAGGGAATGACTCTCTGAAAAAGTAGATGCCAATGATTAAGTAAAATTTAATGCCAAAACCAGTATTCACATTCACCCAGTTATTCATCGAAAGGCTGGATGGCGGTGGATTCTTCATGGGAGGAAGAAGGTACAAATTTTTCTGAAACCTTCTATCTGCTACGTTTATGTTGTGTTTGATGTTATACATCTCTGCAAACCACTCTGGCATATTAATGCGAATTTCTTTACTAATCATGACTGAAAATTGCTCTCTTGGAAATTGGTATGTTTCAATTTGATGGGTCTCATTGTACCATACAGTGGGATCAGGCAAGTCTGGTGTACACGTCGTTAGAGTGTAATTGACGTAGGTACGGTTTATGCGATAACTAAGCGTGATGCTGTCATTGAGTATCGTAACTTCCTCAGAAGGGCCGGCAGGGCTGCTGCTGCAGTTGTCATCAAAACAATTGAAAAAGAAAAAACAAGTTTCATTGTAGTTCTCCCATGACTGGAAGCAGAGCAACTGAAGTTGATCAAACTGAAGTCCAATTGCTTCAGTTAACGTAAATATTGAATACAAGACGATTCCGTCGTAGTACTGACTGGTGACGTTAACAGTGATACTCTGCGTGGTTCCCCAGTCTTCAGAAACTGCATACATTGTCAGAGATCTGGTATCGCAGCAGAAAGTCACATCATACTTTGGGAGTAGTGTCCCGTTTTCTTGATATATCCAGGATTTCTCAGCATACACGTAAATATCATCATGACCTGTCTCACAAAAGCAGCATTTGGGTTCACCTTCACTAGCCTGACATGGGCAAACCAATGCGGCAAAAATTAGCCCTACTATATATCCTGTTAGGGAACATGCTTGGTGGCTCAAGTTTCGTCTGTCAGACGTCAGATAACAACTTTTGATTTGAAAAGAATCAAATTATTTGCCCTCTCATTCTGCAGGTGCTTTATTCAACTATGAACAGCAGTAGCTGTGATGCTGTCGGAGAAACAATTGTTTTATAACTGAAATTTGACCAAGATTATTGTTTCTATGAAACTAATACTATGCGCCGACGTAATTCTTATATCATTATTTCAAAGTTTCAGTATGTAGATAGAATCCAATTAAATTAAATAATTAAATTGCATAGCAATATTGTAATGTATATGTTACGTACCGTATGAGATTTTGTACCGTATAATACGGAACGGCAATTTTCGTACCGTATTAAATGGTACGTACCGTATAATACGGTACAACTTTTTCTGTACCGTATTAAACGGTACGTCCCGTATTATATTGTACGGTTAGTTTTTGTACCGTATTGGCAAAGAACTGACTACTGCTGTTAAATAATATTAAGTAAAACAAATAATACAAATTTTGCAGTTTTGCTACAAAAATAGCGTCTCAAGATGTCGCTTCCGACAATACCGTATTTTTGCACTAAAAATTAACTTTTTTCTGTGCATACTAAAACCAAGGCGCTGTTGCGGACGGTTGCATTTGGAGAAATTTGGAGAAAATCACCTTTTGCAAAAATTTTCGGAAAAAGCTGTCGTATGCTAAAATAATTATAGAATTATAAATTATATATTCAATTGCCACAATTTGCATAACTAAAAATATAGAAACTTTGCTCTTGCAATTCTTAAACTCTGAACTTCTAATTCTATTAAATATTCTGAACATAAAAAGTGAAAATGTTTGAACTTAACTTTTGAAAGTCAACGTTCAAAAAATACAAATATATAAAGACTGATAATAAATCATGGCTGGATGGATGGCTGGCTGGATAAAATAATAATAAATAATGGATAATAAATAAATAATGACTGATTCGGCACAACAGATAACCCTCAATCCAGCACACGTCTAGGCCAAATCATCCGGAAAGACCAGGATAGATTCAGCTCGGCAGCATAATTTAAGGATTCAGAATTTGAGTCATGCCCCCGGGAGTTTGAACCCATTAGCGCCGTTGGCCAGACGGATGCCAGGGGACACCTGTGGGGATCTCCATTTGATGGGGCCCATGTCCATCGGATTTCCCACGGAGGTGGTTTTAAGTAGTGTTGTTGCCCGGCCGGTTTCTTGACTCGGCCGGCCGAGCTTGTGAACCCGGCCGGCCGGCCGGGTCAAACAGGCCGGCCGGCCGGTCTGTCAAAAAAAAGCCGGCCGGTACCAGTTTTGCCCTATTTTTCGTGTATTTTGCAAAATATTTAGCATTAATTGATGCATACAGTTACTCCTGCTCATGTATAACAGATAAAATCAAGTAGTATCCTTTTTCTGAAGACCGGCCGGCCGGATGCATCTGACGCAGGTTTCCATCATGCAGCTGGTTTCCCTCGGCCGGCCAACAACTCTAGTTCCAAGCCCCCCTCCTACATCTTCATCGCTTTCTTCTCAAAAATAGAGTCTCAAGATTTAGCTTCCAACAAAACCGTCTGAAAATATTTGAATGCCATTCAAATGTAAGCACTTATAAAATTAAAAACTTTTTAAAACCTTAACATTTATTTGTTTGTTTATTTGTATTTTCATTCTTTTTGTGTAAAATCGTTGACTTTCAAAAGTTAAGTTCAACCATTTTCACTTTTTATGTTCAGAATATTTAATAGAATAGAATTAGAAGTTCAGAATTTTATGTGGCATAGAAATAAGAATTGCACGAGCAAAGATTCTATCTGTTTTAGTCTTGCAAATTAGATTCACTTCTCTGCCAATACGGTACAAAAACTAACCGTACAATTTAATACGGGACGTACCGTTTAATACGGTACAGAAAAAGTTGTACCGTATTATACCGTACGTACCGTTTAATACGGTACGAAAATTGTCGTACGGTATAATACGGTACAAAATCTCATACGGTATGTAACATATACAAATAAATGATAAAGGAAAGCAAACAAAATTTCTCTAATGGCTGAGACTCTAAAACCTACAGACGCTCACACCACTGCTTGCTGGGACCCACGCAAAAATACACATACCTGCTGACTGCTAAGGAGATTGTAAGCACAGGCAGCACGTAAACATGTGTACATTGCATTGCATTCACGAAACCTGATGAAGAGCGGCACTTTGGTGAAAAATCGGTAGTCACGGATTTAGCTCGTTTTCACATGTTTTCACATACCCTCATATGGTAGCGGGGCTAGTAGGTTTTCCTACGTACTAAGACCGTTACCACACCCAAACGTAGCGGACGCGGAGACCGTGGCACAGATCGACTTCAAGAGACGGTCGGTACAGCCTCGCCAGATAAATACGCAGTGGTAAATCCGATCCTAACGGCGAGATGACTCGCACTCTCACTCACTCAGAATTAATCTACCTACCTAGCAGGAGCTCAGAAAGTCTCAACCTAACTAAATAGCCTTTAATAAGAACGAAACAGCAAGTATTATTAATAACAAGATAATATTGAATAAATGGGAGTAGTATAAAAATGACAGTTCTGGAACAGTGGCGCAAGTGGCGCTAGTGGCGCTGCCTCACCCATTAATATACTACACTAATTAAGTTAATTTAACATTTTGCGTTTCATGTTAGACTTCTTTCCAACATCAGCACACTGCTACAATATTACCAGTTTAAACCGGTTTCTATGACTCATCCTAGCCTACTTTCCTACCTATAAATACAAATCCACAAAGGTAAATTTTCAGTCATGTCTACTGCATTCATTGCTGTTGCTTGCATTGGTGTTCCGAAACTTGGAGATATTCCGTTGGCGGTTACTGTTCTGATTCAACAACACAAGTCCCATCAGACGGATATACATCATTTGTTTATCCGAGCTCCCTACAATCTGAAGAAGCTAACATCAAATCAACAGGAGTCAATCCACTACGTCACCAGGCGATCATGTTTCGACTGGGATTGTAGTCCTCATCTACGAACCTAGGATCAAGCAATGGACCTCATCTCCAACATCCTGAAGGAGGCAAATGTTGACAAGTGGAGTGGCATTTCCCAGTGGAACCTAATTCGATCTGGGTTGATGACCAGGGGAAACGTTATCAGGGTAATAGAGGCTGGCACCTTGTGGGTTCCCAGCTACATGCTAATGAATGATGATGATGAAGGCAATGGTTGCTGTCCAGATCACATGCTAAGAGATGGAGCGAAATATTGTTCAGCTCACAGAGCACATCAACTCTGCATTCATTCAATAATGAAGAACAAGACAGTGAATGACATTTATGCCGATAATAGTCAGCTTCCAGAATTTTAAAGGAAAACAAGTTTTAAACAAGTTTCAACAGTTTTCAAAAATGACTATTTTCAAATTTTGAAAATGCCCTGAGGGGATTAAAATGCAATTGCCTTTATCATAGTCTGTATCTTTACCTGTATTGTCTTTAGCTTAAATCTGTTATCACCATTGTAACTTTCTGGTTAAAATACCCTTTGTGTTCAAAAATCAGCAAAATCGGATAAGTAGTTTTTGAGATAGTTGCAACGGTTTTCTTGTACATTTTTGGTGGCGCAGCAAAAGTTTGTGAGGAGCCTAGTGAGGCCTTCTAAGATTTGGTGGAGCAACCAAGAACCAGTTAGTTTTACAGAAGTCGGTGAAATAAGGAGATAGATCTAGGTGAAGTTGATTCATAATAGAACTAAATATTTTCTCAATTTGGGGCAAGTCAAGACTTATAATGTGGTCGCTCAACACTTTGCTATCCAAAGAACGTCAGTTTCTTTACGACAACGATGTCAATCTTGGATTCCGTAAGTTGAACAGTTGCAGTTAAGACTTGCCTAGCGATGCTGAGTCTGGCATCGGACTGTTATTTGTTTTTATCTATAAATTTCAGACTATTTTGCTGATATTTCAGCTGCATTGTGCTCTATGTATCTACTTTCTTAATCTACTTTCTACTTAGTAGGTAGAAAATCTTCCTAATTAGGAGCAGGTTGATAACCTTGACATATGGAGATCTATAAGGTAGTTCCTACCCAACTATGAAATACACTTAGTAGCTACTATGTTTAATATACATACATTGATTACACTGAATACATTACAGTACAATACATTACACTACATTATACATGTAAGGATCAAAGACTTATAACGTTCAGTTTTCTTCTTCGTCTTCACTCGAAAGAGGCATCGCAGGTAGAACTTGTTTGATAATATCCGGTGATTCTTGGAATGCTTTAATGTATGAAGCCTCCAAATTTGATGATTGGCCTCTCTTGCGTCGCTTCTCCTCCAACTTTGTCACTCTTTGTTCAATTTCTTGAAATGCGGATGATTCCTTCACTCGGTCAAATGATGCTGCCAAGCGAGATGTCGTTTTCAGTAGTTCCATTTGCATCTCTGGAAGTAGTTTGTTGTAATACTGATAAAGAGTGTTATCCTCTCTTTTACCACTGCTTGCAAACTTTTCATCAATAATCGGACCGTATTTATCAGCGACGAGGTCTCTACAGACTTTCCAGAAATATTCATAGGGATCCGCTATCGACTCATCACTGGAATCGCTGCAAGACTCCGACTGATCAGATTGGTTTGACTTTGTAGAAGCATTTGTTTCCATATCAGAATCATCAGAGTGCACATCGGATTCTTCTAAGTGATCCATGTGCGAGTGACGATGCAATGACTGGCGATGCAAGTATTGCTTACCACACACTTTACAAAGATACATTTTTCTTAAGTTCATAATAATTTCTTTTAATATAATTTAGCAGCATAACCTGTATAGGTTTCATAAATCGCGAAGATGTAAACCTGTCTGTGATATAAAATTAGGCATGCTGACGGCTAGTGTAAACATGTTGACGTAAGCATGTAAGCATGCTGACGTGTAAGTGCAAACATGCTGACGTGTAAGTGTAAACATGCTGACGAAAGCATGTAAGCATGCTGATGTGTAAGTGTAAACATGCTGACGAAAGCATGTAAGCATGCTGACGTGTAAGTGTAAACATGCTGATGTAAGCATGTAAGCATGCTGACGTAAGCATGTAAGCATGCTGACGTTTAAGTGTAAACATGCTGACGTAAGCATGTAAGCATGCTGACGTGTAAGTTTAAACATGCTGACGTAAGCATGTAAGCATGCTGACGTGAGTAAGTAAGCCTGCTGACGTAAGCGTGTAAGCATGCTGACGTGTAAGCATGTAAGCATGCTGACGTAAGCATGTAAGCATGCTGACGTGTAAGTGTAAACATGCTGATGTAAGCATCTAAGCATGCTGACAGATAATTCCTAGCTATCAATAAACACTAACTAGTTTGATATTTTACTGAATAAGATAGTAATAAGCATGTTATACACAACAAACATTATCGGCATAAATGTCATTCACTGTCTTGTTCTCCATTATTGAATGAATGCAGCAGTTGATGTGCTCGGTGAGCTGAACAATATTTCGCTCCATCTCTTAGCATGTGATCAGGACAGCAACCATTGCCTTCATCATCATTCATTAGCATGCAGCTGGGAACCTCCAAGGTGCCAGCCTCTATTACCCTGATAACGTTTCCCCTGGTCATTAACCCAGATCGAATTAGGTTCCACTGGGAAATACCCTTGGTTATAACCTTGTCAACATTTGCCTCCTTCAGGATGTTGGAGATGAGGTCCATTGCTTGATCCCAGGTTCGTAGATGAGGACTACAATCCCAGTCGAAACATGGTCGCCTGGTGACGTAGTGGATTGACTCCTGTTGATTTGATGTTAGCTTCTTCAGATCGTAGGGAGCTCGGATAAACAAATGATGTATATCCGTCTGATGGGACTTGTGTTGTTGAATCAGAACAGTAACCTCCAACGGAATATCTCCAAGTTTCGGAACACCAATGCAAGCAACAGCAATGAATGCAGTAGACATGACTGAAAATTTAACTTTGTGGATTTGTATTTATAGGTAGGAAAGTAGGCTAGGATGAGTCATAGAAACCGGTTTAAACTGGTAATATTGTTGCAGTGTGCTGATGTTGGTAAGAAGTCTAACATGAAACACAAAATGTTAAATTAACTTAGTTAGTGTAGTATATTAATGGGTGAGACAGCGCCACCAGCGCCACTTGCGCCACTGTTCCAGAACTGTCATTTTTATACTACTAATGGGATGAACCCTCAAACAGACAACACACAGACAGACAAACACTGACTTACAGTACAGGAGACAAGGTTGGCCAAGCCAACGTACCAAGCTCTGGGGAGAGTTGAGGGAGAACACAAAATATATACACAGCAAATGAGAGGGGGAAATAGCGTAATAAGACAAGCGCTCACAATGACAGAAATAACAATTATGATGGGGAAGCGAGTGTTGCGCTGGACCCTCCCACGAGCGCCCCCTAGTGAGAATTTCCCCAATCACGTAGCTCCTAAGTCACGAGGGGGGGGAACCCACCCAATCCGAAACATACACGTTGGGTTAGCTACGTGACTTGTAAAGTTCTCCCAACCCAAGGTGATGGTGATATACAAAGCCGGGCGGGTAGCTATGCTAGCTACAGCTGCCAGCAATGGTTGACCGTGTGTCACTTTGATCCGTTACATCTCCCCAGGGCTCGCCATCCGAACTCCCGAGAGGATCACTGCACAAATGGCGAACTGGTACGTGAGCTGGACTCTCAACAAGTACATATAGTACAGAGCAATGATGCTACTAGTACAAAACCAACAAACTGTACATTGTAAGTCATAAGCTCACAACTAAGCAAAACTAGTCAGTCAGTCTTAACTAAATAAGTGTAGAAAAACACAGAAAAACACAAGTGATTAAATACTACATAAGAAAAGTGATTAAGCATATACTAGACACTATGAAATGCTGGTAACAGTCAAAAATTAAAGCACAAAGAATGACAAAATTATACGTAAGTATTTGGTAAGTATTTGGCCAAAAATTACACGTATTAAAATAGAACCGTATTAGTAACTGGGTTTATGAATTAGCCTAATATGAAAATACATATGACTTTCCAAAAGTAACTCATGGGAAAGAGGAGTTACCCTCCTTTGGAATGTATAGTCAAACGAGCGTGTTAATAAATGTTAACAAAGAAAATAAGTTGAACTTTCAGATAAAATATTAATTAAATTTAAATGTTTAACCAAGCTGAGCTAGGGTTTATCAGGCCTTTGCTCAACAAGGCAAACTGCTTATGATAATAATAATCGTAATAATAAAATAACCAAGAAAATATACACCGTTAGGTGGAGGTCCTATGGAAACAAAAAACCACCCTCCCATGGTCAAACTTTTTGTATTTTCATATGACGTAGACGTCACTGGGTTTTTCGACAATATGTGGCATATATGAATATGGCAGTAATAATAGGGCAGTATGGAATGATTCCTCGATAAAAATAAAGCACTAGACATATGATGAGCAAATTAAATTGACATAAAATACTAGTAAAGAAATACGAAAAATTTGGATTAAAATACGGCATAGTTATAACAAAAATACAGGATCAAAGACTAAGTGTACTAAGTTAAATTCGAGGTTCGCAAAACAAATAATATAGACTCGTAGAAACTACCAAACACAGAGATTAGAAGTTCGTAGGAAAACGAAATGAAAACGTGCGTACACAAAATTTAAGTACACATTGCACATCACAGAGATTATGCTCGTAGGTAAATACTGTTATAATTCAAATAAAATACAGAACAAGAAATTCCAATTTCGTGAATTATAAAAATTCAAATTAAAAATTAATTCAAAATAACATAAGCAATACAGAAAGTGTCACTATCACAAAAGGAAACAGCTAAAACATAGGTCTATATGGTGATCAGGATCCGAAGATCAATGGTAGAAAAGACAAATCCAGGTTCCAGCATCGGATGAACCGTCATCATGGTGGGCGACATGGGTCAAGTCCAAAGGATGCCAGAAAAGTCACAATCAGAAGGTGTTACAATCAGGAAAGATGACTTTCCAGACCGTAATAGTCATAGCTGATGGGATGAACGGATCATGGGTCATGAGGCTCGATGACGACGCACTCAATATACCCGCATGATCAGCTCTGTGGATCTGTGATGGTCACTTGGATGTATTAGAAAAGTAGCTACTAGTGCAAAACTGAGATTCTATACTATACTTAACGAACGAACGTAGTTAGTTAGTAACTTGTCACGATGCTGCTAGTAAATGGAATCGTCACTGTTTGTGTCCATACGTCCAGTCTCTAACAGGTTATGGGCCCAGCCCACGCATTCTGCGGCTGCATAGCTTTGCTCTTTGAAATGACATTCATTCATATGTTGGTCGTAAGTCACATTCATATGTGTTTCAGCATCCAGCTTGGGATGCTCTTTCAGCATCCAGCTTGGGATGCATGCTGCATCCGTCTTGGGATGCTCTTTCAGCCTCCAGCTTGGGATGCTCTTTCAGCATCCAGCTTGGGATGCATTCTGCATCCAGCTTGGGATGCGCTTTCAACATCCAGCTTGGGATGCGCTTTCAACATCCAGCTTGGGATGCGCTTTCAGCATCCAGCTTGAGATGCATGCTGCATCCGTCTTGGGATGCTCTTTCAGCATCCAGCTTGGGATGCTCTTTCAGCATCCAGCTTGGGATGCATTCTACATCCAGCTTGGGATGCGCTTTCAACATCCAGCTTGGTATGCGCTTTCAGCATCCGCCTTGGGATGCGCTTTCAGCATCCAGCTTGGGATGCATTCTGCATCCAGCTTGGGATGCATTCTGCATCCGCTTTGGGATGCGCTTTCAGCATCCAGCTTGGGATGCGCTTTCAACATCCGCCTTGGGATGCGCTTTCAACATCCAGCTTGGGATGCGCTTTCAGCATCCAGCTTGGGATGCATCCTGCATCCAGCTTGGGATGCATCCTGCATCCAGCATGGGATGCGCTTTCAACATCCAGCTTGGGATGCGCTTTCAACATCCAGCTTGATTCTGCATCCAGCTTGGGAGCCGCTTTCAGCATCCAGCTTGGGATGCATGCTGCATCCGTCTTGGGATGCTCTTTCAGCATCCAGCTTGGGATGCTCTTTCAGCATCCAGCTTGGGATGCATTCTGCATCCAGCTTGGGATGCGCTTTCAACATCCAGCTTGGGATGCGCTTTCAGCATCCAGCTTGGGAAGCGCTTTCAACATCCGCCTTTGGATGCATTCTGCATCCAGCTTGGGATGCATTCTGCATCCGCTTTGGGATGCGCTTTCAGCATCCAGCTTGGGATGCGCTTTCAACATCCGCCTTGGGATGCGCTTTCAACATCCAGCTTGGGATGCGCTTTCAGCATCCAGCTTGGGATGCGCTTTCAACATCCGCCTTGGGATGCGCTTTCAACATCCAGCTTGGGATGCGCTTTCAGCATCCAGCTTGGGATGCATGCTGCATCCGTCTTGGGATGCTCTTTCAGCATCCAGCTTGGGATGCTCTTTCAGCATCCAGCTTGGGATGCATCCTGCATCCAGCTTGGGATGCGCTTTCAGCATCCAGCTTGGGATGCAATCTGAATCCAGCTTGGGATGCTTTCTGCATCCGCTTTGGGATGCGCTTTCAACATCCTGATTGGGATGCGCTTTAAACATCCGCCTTGGGATGCGCTTTCAACATCCAGCTTGGGATGCGCTTTCAGCATCCAGCTTGGGATGCATGCTGCATCCGTCTTGGGATGCTCTTTCAGCATCCAGCTTGGGATGCTCTTTCAGCATCCAGCTTGGGATGCATTCTGCATCCAGCTTGGGATGCATTCTGCATCCAGCTAGGGATGCTCTTTCAGCATCCGCCTTGGTACGCGCTTTCAGCATCCAGCTTGGGATGCGCTTTCACCGTCCAGCTTGGGATGCATCCTGCATCCAGCTTTTGATGCATTCTGCATCCGCTTTGGGATGCGCTTTCAGCATCCAGCTTGGGATGCATCCAGCATCCAGCTTGGGATGCGCTTTCAACATCCAGCTTGGGATGCGCTTTCAGCATCCGCCTTGGGATGCGCTTTCAGCATCCAGCTTGGGATGCATTCTGCATCCAGCTTGGGATGCATTCTGCATCCGGTTTGGGATGCGCTTTCAGCATCCAGCTTGGGATGCGCTTTCAACATCCGCCTTGGGATGCGCTTTCAACATCCAGCTTGGGATGCGCTTTCAGCATCCAGCTTGGGATGCGCTTTCAACATCCGCCTTGGGATGCGCTTTCAGCATCCAGCTTGGGATGCATGCTGCATCCGTCTTGGGATGCTCTTTCAGCATCCAGCTTGGGATGCATGCTGCATCCGTCTTGGGATGCTCTTTCAGCATCCAGCTTGGGATGCTCTTTCAGCATCCAGCTTGGGATGCATCCTGCATCCAGCTTGGGATGCGCTTTCAGCATCCAGCTTGGGATGCATTCTGCATCCAGCTTGGGATGCTTTCTGCATCCGCTTTGGGATGCGCTTTCAGCATCCAGCTTGGGATGCGCTTTCAGCATTCAGCTTGGGATGCATCCTGCATCCAGCTTGGGATGCGCTTTCAGCATCCAGCTTGGGATGCATTCTGCATCCAGCTTGGGATGCTTTCTGCATCCGCTTTGGGATGCGCTTTCAACATCCTGCTTGGGATGCGCTTTCAACATCCGCCTTGGGATGCGC
This sequence comes from Trissonchulus latispiculum, assembly GCA_030248195.1. NCBI lineage: Eukaryota > Metazoa > Nematoda > Enoplea > Enoplida > Ironidae > Trissonchulus > Trissonchulus latispiculum. The sequence continues at coordinate 48,643 of JASAND010018103.1, forward strand.
TTTCAACATCCAGCTTGGGATGCGCTTTCAGCATCCAGCTTGGGATGCATACTGCATCCGTCTTGGGATGCTCTTTCAGCATCCAGCTTGGGATTCTCTTTCAGCATCCAGCTTGGGATGCATTCTGCATCCAGCTTGGGATGCATGCTGCATCCAGCTAGGGATGCGCTTTCAACATCCAGCTTGGGATGCGCTTTCAACATCCAGCTTGGGATGCGCTTTCAGCATCCAACTTGGGATGCGCTTTCAACATCCGCCTTGGGATGCGCTTTCAACATCCAGCTTGGGATGCGCTTTCAGCATCCAGCTTGGGATGCATGCTGCATCCGTCTTGGGATACTCATTCAGCATCCAGCTTGGGATGCTCTTTCAGCATCCAGCTTGGGATGCATTCTGCATCCAGCTTGGGATGCGCTTTCAACATCCAGCTTGGGATGCGCTTTCAGCATCCGCCTTGGGATGCGTTTTCAACATCCAGCTTGGGATGCGCTTTCAGCATCCGCCTTGGGATGCGCTTTCAACATCCAGCTTGGGATGCGCTTTCAGCATCCAGCTTGGGATGTATTCTGCATCCAGCTTGGGATGCATTCTGCATCCAGCTTGGGATGCGCTTTCAACATCCAGCTTGGGATGCGCTTTCAGCATCCGCCTTGGGATGCGCTTTCAGCATCCAGCTTGGGATGCATTCTGCATCCAGCTTGAGATGCATTCTGCATCCGCTTTGGGATGCGCTTTCAGCATCCAGCTTGGGATGCGCTTTCAACATCCGCCTTGGGATGCGCTTTCAACATCCAGCTTGGGATGCGCTTTCAGCATCCAGCTTGGGATGCGCTTTCAACATCCGCCTTGGGATGCGCTTTCAACATCCAGCTTGGGATGCGCTTTCAGCATCCAGCTTGGGATGCATGCTGCATCCGTCTTGGGATGCTCTTTCAGCATCCAGCTTGGGATGCGCTTTCAGCATCCAGCTTGGGATGCATTCTGCATCCGTCTTGGGATGCTCTTTCAGCATCCAGCTTAGGATGCATCCTGCATCCGCCTTGGGATGCGCTTTCAGCATCCAGCTTGGGATGCATTCTGCATCCGCCTTGGGATGCATCCAGCTTGGGATGCATTCTGCATCCGCGATGCGCTTTCAACATCCAGCTTGGGATGCATCCTGCATCCGCCTTGGGATGCGCTTTCAGCATCCAGCTTGGGATGCATTCTGCATCCGCCTTGGGGTGCGCTTTCAGCATCCAGCTTGGGATGCATTCTGCATCCAGATTGGGATGCGCTTTCAGCATCCAGCTTGGGATGCATGCTGCATCCGGCTTGGTATGCGCTTTCAGCATTCTGCATCCAGCGTGGGATGCATTCTGCATCCGCCTTGGGATGCGCTTTCAGCATCCAGCTTGGGATGCATTCTGCATCCGCCTTGGGATGCGCTTTCAGCATCCAGCTTGGGATGCATTCTGCATCCGCCTTGGGATGCGCTTTCAGCATCCAGCTTGGGATGCATCCTGCATCCGCCTTGGGATGCGCTTTCAGCATCCAGCTTGGGATGCATTCTGCATCCGCCTTGGGATGCGCTTTCAGCATCCAGCTTGGGATGCATCCTGCATCCAGCTTGGGATGCGCTTGCAGCATCCAGCTTTGGATGCATTCTGCATCCAGATTGGGATGCGCTTTTAGCATCCAGCTTGGGATGCATTCTGCATCCGCCTTGGGATGCGCTTTCAACATCCAGCTTGGGATGCGCTTTCAGCATCCAGCTTGGGATGCATCCTGCATGCAGCTTGGGATGCGCTTTCAGCATACGGCTTGGGATGCATTCTGCATCCGTCTTGGGATGCTCTTTCAGCATCCAGCTTGGGATGCATTCTGCATCCGCCTTGGTGTGCGCTTTCAACATCCAGCTTGGGATGCATTCTGCATCCAGATTGGGATGCGCTTTCAGCATCCGCCTTGGGATGCGCTTTCAGCATCCATCCAGCTTGGGATGCATTCTGCATCCGCCTTGGGATGCGCTTTCAGCATCCAGCTTGGGATGCATTCTGCATCCAGCGTGGGATGCGCTTTCAACATCCAGCTTGGGATGCATTCTGCATCCGCCTTGGGATGCGCTTTCAGCATCCAGCTTGGGATGCATTCTGCATCCGCCTTGGGATGCGCTTTCAGCATCCAGCTTGGGATGCATTCTGCATCCGCCTTGGGATGCGCTTTCAGCATCCAGCTTGGGATGCATGCTGCATCCGTCTTGGGATGCGCTTTCAACATCCAGCTTGGGATGCATTCTGCATCCGCCTTGGGATGCGCTTTCAGCATCCAGCTTGGGATGCATTCTGCATCCAGCGTGGGATGCTGCTTCTTGGGATGCGCTTTCAGCATCCAGCTTGGGATGCATTCTGCATCCGCCTTGGGATGCGCTTTCAGCATCCAGCTTGGGATGGCATCCGCCTTGGGATGCGCTTTCAGCATGCATCCTGCTTGGGATGCGCTTTCAGCATCCAGCTTGGGATGCATTCTGCATCCGCCTTGGGATGCGCTTTCAGCATCCAGCTTGGGATGCATTCTGCATCCAGCGTGGGATGCATTCTGCATCCGCCTTGGGATGTGCTTTCAGCATCCAGCTTGGGATGCATTCTGCATCCGCCTTGGGATGCGCTTTCAACATCCAGCTTGGGATGCATCCTGCATCCGCCTTGGGATGCGCTTTCAGCATCCAGCTTGGGATGCATTCTGCATCCGCCTTGGGATGCGCTTTCAACATCCAGCTTGGGATGCGCTTTCAGCATCCAGCTTGGGATGCATTCTGCATCTGCCTTGGGATGCGCTTTCACATCCGGGGAGGCCGCTCGCGATGCATTCTGCATCCGCCTTGGGATGCGCTTTCAGCATCCTGCTTGGGATGCATTCTGCATCCGCCTTGGGATGCATTCTGCATCCGCCTTGGGATGCGCTTTCAGCATCCAGCTTGGGATGCATTCTGCATCCAGGTTGGGATGCGCTTTCAGCATCCAGCTCGGGATGCATCCTGCATCCGCCTTGGTATGCGCTTTCAACATCCAGCTTGGGATCCATCCTGCATCCGCCTTGGGATGCGCTTTCAGCATCCAGCTTGGGATGCATTCTGCATCCGCCTTGGGATGCGCTTTCAGCATCCAGCTTGGGATGCATTCTGCATCCAGCGTGGGATGCATTCTGCATCCGCCTTGGGATGTGCTTTCAGCATCCAGCTTGGGATGCATTCTGCATCCGCCTTGGGATGCGCTTTCAACATCCAGCTCTGCATCCGCCTTGGGCTGCGCTTTCAGCATCCAGCTTGGGATGCATTCTGCATCAGCCTTTGGATGCGCTTTCAACATCCAGCTTGGGATGCGCTTTCAGCATCCAGCTTGGGATGCATTCTGCATCTGCCTTGGGATGCGCTTTCAGCATCCAGCTTGGGATGCATTCTGCATCCGCCTTGGGATGCGCTTTCAGCATCCAGCTTGGGATGCGCTTTCAACATCCAGCTTGGGATGCGCTTTCAAATCCAGCTTGGGATGCATTCTGCATCCAGCTTGGGATGCGCTTTCAGCATCCAGCTTGGGATGCATTCTGCATCCAGCTTGGGATGCGCTTTCAACATCCAGCTTGGGATGCGCTTTCAACATCCAGCTTGGGATGCATTCTGCATCCAGCTTGGGATGCGCTGTCAGGAGCCAGCTTGGGATGCATGCGGTTTCAGCATCCAGCTTGGGATGCATCCTGCATGCAGCTTGGGATGCGCTTTCAGCATACGGCTTGGGATGCATTCTGCATCCGTCTTGGGATGCTCTTTCAGCATCCAGCTTGGGATGCATTCTGCATCCGCCTTGGGATGCGCTTTCAGCATCCAGCTTGGGATGCATTCTGCATCCGCCTTGGGATGCTCTTTCAGCATCCAGCTTGGGATGCATTCTGCATCCGCCTTGGGATGCGCTTTCAGCATCCAGCTTGGGATGCATCCTGCATCCGCCTTGGGATGCGCTTTCAGCATCCAGCTTGGGATGCATTCTGCATCCGCCTTGGGATGCGCTTTCAGCATCCAGCTTGGGATGCTCTATCACTATCCAGCGTGGGATGCGCTTTCAGCATCCAGCTTGGGATGCATTCTGCATCCAGATTGGGATGCGCTTTCAGCATCCAGCTCGGGATGCATCCTGCATCCGCCTTGGTATGCGCTTTCAGCATCCAGCTTGGGATGCATCCTGCATCCGCCTTGGGATGCGCTTTCAGCATCCAGCTTGGGATGCATTCTGCATCCGCCTTGGGATGCGCTTTCAGCATCCAGCTTGGGATGCATTCTGCATCCGCCTTGGGATGCGCTTTCAGCATCCAGCTTGGGATGCATTCTGCATCCGCCTTGGGATGCGCTTTCAACATCCAGCTTGGGATGCGCTTTCAGCATCCAGCTTGGGATGCATTCTGCATCCGCCTTGGGATGCGCTTTCAGCATCCAGCTTGGGATGCATTCTGCATCCGCCTTGGGATGCGCTTTCAGCATCCAGCTTGGGATGCATTCTGCATCCGCCTTGGGATGCGCTTTCAGCATCCTGCTTGGGATGCATTCTGCATCCGCCTTGGGATGCATTCTGCATCCGCCTTGGGATGCGCTTTCAGCATCCAGCTTGGGATGCATTCTGCATCCAGGTTGGGATTCTGCATCCAGCTTGGGATGCGCTTTCAGCATCCAGCTTGGGATGCATTCTGCATCCGCCTTGGGATGCGCTTTCAGCATCCAGCTTGGGATGCATTCTGCATCCGCCTTGGATGGCATGCGCGCATCCGCTTGGGATGCGCTTTCAACCAGCTTGGGATGCGCTTTCAGCATCCAGCTTGGGATGCATTCTGCATCCGCCTTGGGATGCGCTTTCAGCATCCAGCTTGGGATGCATGCATCCAGCTTGGGATGCATCCTGCATGCAGCTTGGGATGCGCTTTCAGCATCCAGCTTGGGATGCATTCTGCATCCGCCTTGGGATGCGCTTTCAGCATCCAGCTTGGGATGCATTCTGCATCCGCCTTGGGATGCGCTTTCAGCATCCAGCTTGGGATGCATTCTGCATCCGCCTTGGGATGCGCTTTCAGCATCCAGCTTGGGATGCATTCTGCATCCGCCTTGGGATGCGCTTTCAACATCCAGCTTGGGATGCATCCTGCATCCGCCTTGGGATGCGCTTTCAGCATCCAGCTTGGGATGCATTCTGCATCCGCCTTGGGATGCGCTTTCAGCATCCAGCTTGGGATGCATTCTGCATCCGCCTTGGGATGCGCTTTCAGCATCCAGCTTGGGATGCATTCTGCATCCGCCTTGGGATGCGCTTTCAGCATCCAGCTTGGGATGCATTCTGCATCCAGATTGGGATGCGCTTTCAGCATCCAGCTCGGGATGCATCCTGCATCCAGATTGGGATGCGCTTTCAGCATCCAGCTTCGGATGCATTCTGCATCCAGATTGGGATGCGCTTTCAGCATCCAGCTTGGGATGCATTCTGCATCCGCCTTGGGATGCGCTTTCAGCATCCAGCTTGGGATGCATTCTGCATCCGCCTTGGGATGCGCTTTCAGCATCCAGCTTGGGATGCATTCTGCATCCGCCTTGGGATGCGCTTTCAGCATCCAGCTTGGGATGCATTCTGCATCCAGATTGGGATGCGCTTTCAGCATCCAGCTCGGGATGCATCCTGCATCCGCCTTGGTATGCGCTTTCAACATCCAGCTTGGGATGCATCCTGCATCCGCCTTGGGATGCGCTTTCAGCATCCAGCTTGGGATGCATTCTGCATCCGCCTTGGGATGCGCTTTCAGCATCCAGCTTGGGATGCATTCTGCATCCAGATTGGGATGCGCTTTTAGCATCCAGCTTGGGATGGGCTTTCAGCATCCAGCTTGGGATGCATTCTGCATCCAGCTTGGGATGCGCTTTCAACATCCAGCTTGGGATGCGCTTTCAACATCCAGCTTGGGATGCGCTTTCAGATCCAGCTTGGGATGCATTCTGCATCCAGCTTGGGATGCGCTTTCAGCATCCAGCTTGGGATGCATTCTGCATCCGCCTTGGGATGCGCTTTCAGCATCCAGCTTGGGATGCATTCTGCATCCAGATTGGGATGCGCTTTCAACATCCAGCTTGGGATGAGCTTTCAGCATCCAGCTTGGGATGCATTCTGCATCCGTCTTGGGATGCTCTTTCAGCATCCAGCTTAGGATGCATTCTGCATCGGCGCTTTCAGCATCCAGCTTGGGATGCGCTTTCAGCATCCAGCTTGGGGATGCATCAGCATCCGGAGCTGCATCCGCCTTGGGATGCGCTTTCAGCATCCAGCTTGGGATGCATTCTGCATCCGTCCTGGGGATGGCTTTCAGCATCCAGCTTGGGAGGATGCAGCTTGGGATGCATTCTGCATCCAGCTTGGGATGCGCTTTCAACATCCAGTATGTCTGCATCCGCCTTGGGATGCGCTTTCAGCATCCAGCTTGGGATGCATTCTGCATCCATCCAGCATCCGGTTGGGATGCACTTTCAGCATCCAGCTTGGGATGCGCTTTTCAACATCCAGCTTGGGATGCATCCTGCATCCGCCTTGGGATGCGCTTTCAGCATCCAGCTTGGGATGCATTTCTGCATCCGCCTTGGGATGCGCTTTCAGCATCCAGCTTGGGATGCATCTCTGCATCCTGCATGCTTGGGATGCGCTTTCAGCATCCAGCTTGGGATGCATTCTGCATCCAGGGAGGCATCCGCTTGGGATGCTTTCAATGCATCCGCCTTGGGATGCGCTTTCAGCATCCAGCTTGGGATGCATTCTGCATCCAGATTGGGATGCGCTTTCAGCATCCAGCTCGGGATGCATCCTGCATCCGCCTTGGGATGCGCTTTCAGCATCCAGCTTGGGATGCATTCTGCATCCGCCTTGGGATGCGCTTTCAGCATCCAGCTTGGGATCGCTTTCTGCATCCAGCTTGGGATGCATTCTGCATCCAGCTTGGGATGCGCTTTCAGCATCCAGCTTGGGATCCATCCGGCATCCGCCTTGGGATGCGCTTTCAGCATCCAGCTTTGGATGCATTCTGCATCC
>JASAND010018106.1:0-34548 GCA_030248195.1 Trissonchulus latispiculum
CGCTCGTCAACAAAAAGGAAACAGGACTAATAAAAGTCACGGGGAATTGACGGGAAATTGTGAATGTGACTGGGACTTTAAGCGATGCGTGGGCGGCGCTTCAAAGGGTACAAGTGAAGTCAGGCGCCTGATAAAGTTTCAAGCGATGCGGGGGCAGTACCAATGCTTTTCGCTTACAGGTTTGCCAGGTGGGAATGACGTCAGATACGGGCCTTTCTCGAATCCACAGGGGGGACAAGGTACCATCGACACCGGCGAATCCAGTCAAGGTAAGTAAAATGGGGAAAGGGAAAAATTATTTAGGGTGGTAAAAGAATTTTTGGGCTGAGAGGGGAGCTAGAAAAATTAGTTTAGGGGAGGGGGAAAATAGAAAAATATTTCAGGTAGAAAAATACTATAGGGAGAGCCTGATGGAACTGGCAGACTAATGTAAAATATGGGGGAGCTGGGGATTTTAACCGCTGAGCTCAAGCCCCAATTTTACAAGTGGAATTAATGCGCAAGACGCTGACCTGTGACTGCGGGTGGAGATACTTAGTCCAAGCGGCTCTCTACAACTGACTTGCCTCGCCAAGGGGAGCAGCTGATAGTTTTGGGGGACGCCAACGGGGCAGCCAAACCAAGCAGGGGGAGCGCGCACACAAAAATAGGCTCAGATATAATTCAGCTCCGGGCTATTACTAGTGCTCTACCTAGCTAAGAAAAAGTTCAAACTAATTTCAGCTTAGTAAAATCAATTAGTCGAGTAAATAGCAGACAACTGGCAGGTTTTACTGGGATGACACAGGGCAAGGATATAGCCAAGGAGATTCCGTCCTGACGCTCATCCAGACAAGGCGGGCAAGTTACAGCGGAGCTACCCGCACAATAACTTAGGGAAAAGAGGCACAAGGGAACACAAACTAAGGAAAGGGGACCAGCAACAAAATGAACAACACAAGGAAGGCAGTAAAAATAAGGAGGGGAAGTTAACTAGCCAAGTTAGACCCCGGGAGGGGAAAAGGAAAGCAGGGCGAGCCCCGCTGGTGGGGGGACAGGAAAAGGGGAAAGGTTAGGAGTCAATTGAAAGATAAGATGCTCCAGAGGAGCATTTTTATTTCTTGTATGTATATATATATATATATGCAGTAGAGTGCTGCTGAAGTACAGCACGGCCTATAACTAGCTACAGGTAAGTTGCAATCGTCCGAAATTTTGCACATCAGTGCGGCAGAGCATTGCAGATCGTGCCGTATGAGTTTCCTTCACCGACAGTAACGTTTGCATCTGGTTGCGCTGCAGTAGAGTGCTGCCGAAGTACAGCACGGCCGATAACTAGCTACAGGTAAGTTGCAATCGTCCTAAATTTTGTATACAAGTACGGAAGAGCATTGCAGATCGTGCCGTATGAGTTTCCTTAACTAGCTACAGATGAGTTGCAATCGTCCGAAATTTTGCACACACGTACGGCAGAGCACTGCAAATCGTGCCGTATGAGTTTCCTTCACCGACAGTAACGTTTGCATCTGGTTGCGCTGCAGTAGAGTGCTGCCGAAGTACAGCACGGCCGATAACTAGCTACAGGTAAGTTGCAATCGTCCTAAATTTTGTATACAAGTACGGAAGAGCATTGCAAATCGTGTTTTATGAGTTTCCTTCACTGACAGTAAAGTTTACATTTGGTTGCGCTGCAGTAGAGTGCTATATGCTATATACAGTAACTAAAATTATTGCAGCCATGGGTACAGGATGTTGGATTTCTGTCAAAGTAGAGAAAAAGGAAGAAATTGGAACTTTTCAACTTTCGGTTGACGATTAATGATTGGCGGAATTTTTAAAGTTTCTTTACAGCTTTAACGTTTTTGCTTTTTACTGAGAACCTTAAAATGAAATAGGACAAGAATAAAAATGCTCCGGTGGAGCATGAAAAATGCAATATGGGTGACATTAGGTTGTAACTGGACAGAGGACTAGGTTTTAAAACGTTAATATGGGAGGGACAGGTTGTAAATACCAGGAGGACTAGGTTAAAAGCGCACTAATATGGACCAGCTTCGCTGAACAACCCATATTCGCTCACTCATGCTCCACTCCACATGACATACGAGTAAGATCTGCATCTGGGCTGGGCTTATTCTAGGGATTTTTTCTTGGGGGGGGGGGGCTGTTTGGGGGAGCCCTCGGGAGGCGAGTCATTTTGTGGGGGGCGAAAATTTTTTAAAAATTTTTCTAAGAACATGCTAAAAATAGCGCTATTTTTTTAGTAACCGCCAAAAAAGTTCGTTTTTAGTGCAAAAATAGTGCTTAAATAGGCAAAAATCTACTAAAAATCTCCGGCGAAGCCGGAAAATTTTTGAAAATTTGGCCTTCTGGGCACTGGCTGATCCAGGATTTCGTGACGGGGGGGCGGTAAAATTTTTTCAGTGGGGGGTCTGGGGGCGGAGCCCCCCAGAAGTTGAAGAAAATTTTTGTTTTTGCAATAAAATTGGTCTTCGGATCTTTAATTCTTTTCATACAGAAGAACTGAGAAAATTTTTTAAAATTCTTGACATTTTTAGGCAAAAATGGTAATTTTCTCGGAACATCGGACGCATTTCAAGCTTTTTCTTCATAAATGCAATAAATATGCGGTTAAAAAGAATAAAATTCGCGCCGAAGGCGCGAAATTTTTTGGTTTTTTGCCCTTTCTCCCTTCTCTCTCCTTAATTTTTTCTACCTTCGAATCGCGACGGGGGGGGGCGGCCGCCCGCCCCCCCCCTGGATCCGCCCCTGCTTCTGGGCGATTTTTTCAGGGCAAAAGTTGGTACCAAAAGGGGCACCCACTTTTTGGGGGGGGAAAGGGTGTTTATGGGCCCCCCCCCAGTAGAATAAGCCCAGTGCATTCTTCAGCTTTCAAAGCAAGCGGGACGATTTTGAAATATTAATGCTTATTTACTTGCTTACTTGCTTATCAGGAGGCCAGGGTAGGATCCTCCGCTGCTCCAACGAGTGAATCAGTCATCGTTATCCATTGCTGTCTGTCGGTGGCGATGTCGGTCAAGATATTCTTCCAGTCAGATGGCCAGGGACGGTATATGCGGTGAAGGTTTAGTCCCGCGAAATCTTTCTGCGCTGTCCTTTGCCAGGTAATGCGGACTCCACCACGTGGGCGTTTCCAATGGGGCAAAGGCTCTGCCATCAGCGTACGTCTTGCGGGGAAGGTAGGATGGCGGCGCAGGACGTGACCCAAGTATCGGAGTCTACGTCTCAGTAGTTCTGATTTACAGAGCGAGGAAGGATTGATGCGCCTTGTGATATCACGATTAGAAACTCTGTCTCGATAAGTGATTCCAAGCATTCGCCGCCAGCAGTAAAATTCAAAGGCCTTTAGCCGGGAGATGTCATTGACCTTAGCAGGCCATGTTTCGCAGGCATATAGGAGGACAGGACGAATCGCTGCAAAGTAGACTTTTACCTTGGTGCGCAAACTCACTTTTGGATCCTTCCACAGGCAGTTCTGTAGGTTGTTGAAGGCGCTTTCCGCTTTGGCAATTCTAGATCTGATTTCTTGAGTGGGACTACCGTCAGCCGCGACAAGACTGCCCAGATAGCAGAACTGGTCTTGGCTGTCCCCGCAGGAGGATAGGCGCCAGATCTGCAGAGCATGACCGAACTACCTTTGTCTTTTCAGCGCTGATGAGCAGCCCGACTGAGGAAGCATAGTTGTCCAGTCTGTCAATCATTAGATTCAGGTCAGCGCTAGTTTCAGCTAACAGAGCGATGTCGTCGGCATAGTCTAGATCTGACAAGAGTTCCCCAGCATCAATTCTTATTCCGGGAGAACCTTCCAGGGCCTTGCGGAGGACCACATCCAGCACGATGTTAAATAACAAAGGTGACAGCAGAGCACCCTGTTTCACACCGGTGTTGACCGGGAAAAAATCAGTCAGGTCTGTGCCAACGCGGACAGCGCTAAGGCTCTGGTCGTACATGCGCCTTATTAATGACACAATCTTGTCCGGCAATCCGCAGTACGACAAGATTTCGTACATTCGTGGGCGGTCGATGGAATCAAAAGCAGCTTTAAAGTCTACAAAGGCGACGAGTAGAGGCTGCCTATACTCGTGCCTAGTCTCCATGATTTGGCGCAAGGCAAAGATTTGATCTACTGTGCTGCGGCCCGGTCTGAATCCTCCTTGGTTCTCACGGTGACAGAGGTCTGCTGCGCTACGGATTCGATCTAAGATTACTGCTTCCAAGATCTTGTACGCTACGTCTAAAAGAGAGATACCCCTGTAATTCTTGCATTCCGTTTTACTGCGTTTCTTGAAGAGTGGCACCAAAACAGATTTTTTCCAGTCGGAGGGTATGTCTTCAGTCTGCCAGATCTTTTGGACGAGATAGGTCAGCTGACTCCAGAGTGCTGGTCCTCCAGCTTTCAGTATACTGGCATTTATGCCATCCTCGCCGGGAGCACTTGAAGATTTCATAGATCTTATAGCCTTCGTGACCTCGTTTTCTGTGGGCACTGCAGAGGATATGTCCAAAAAGCCATCGAATGGGAGGTCAAAAAGGGGTTGAGCGGGGCTGGGACGGTTTAGAAGAGCTTGAAAATGTTCTGCCCAGCGCTCGTTTCTTCTTTGGAAACTGCGGATAATGGATCCATCGGTTTCTCGAAGTATCTCGCTAATACTTGCTCTTTTTCCGGACACTTCACGTATGGTCTTAAACAGCTTACCGGAGTCACCATGTCTCGTGGCGCTATTCATCACCTCCACCTGTTTCTGCCAATACGCATCCTTGTCCTTTGCCATGTTCTCCGCTATCCTAGCAGAAAGTTCTCTGCGCCTTGGCGCTGGCAAGGCGCGTCTTCGCTGCTCCACCAGATTTAAAGTGTCCGGCGAGATCCAGTCATTCCGGCGTCTAGCTGTAGTAGCCAGGCAAAGAGATGCCGTGTCTTGGATAATTCTTTTGGTGGTTGTCCATAGGTTTTCGATGTCATCGGTATCAGACAGCACCTGAAATCTGTTCGTAAGTTCCAATTGAAACTGTTCCAAAACTCTTGGATCTTTCAGCTTTTCGGTGCCGTAGCGTGTCGAAGGACGATGTGGTTTCTTCTTGCACAGTCGAAGTTGCAAAGTGCAGACAACGATGGCATGGTCAGACTGTAGGGACGTACCCCAGAAGGAGCGGCAGCCCAAAGCAGAAGATTTCCATCGTTGCCGTACGCAGACAAAGTCTATCTGTTTCCGCGTGGAGCCATCATTAGACGCCCAAGTTTCTAGGTGGCGACGTCTGTGTCGAAACGTTGTGTTTACGGCAAACAGACGATATTGGCAGAGGAACGAAATGAAACGGTCCCCATTGTCGTTCCTGATTCCAATAGAGTGACCGCCGATGCAAGGTTCAGAAGCAAACTTCTGGCCGGTGGTTGCGTTGAGATCACCCATCAGCAGTAGGAAGTCGCTTCGAGGAACTTCACTGACGGTGTCGCTCAACAATTGATAGAAGTCGTCCTTCGTTTGGTCGTCGGCAGCATTCGTTGGGGCGTAGCAGCTAACCACTGTTGTTGGGAAGGGTGCTGTTGCTATGCGGGCTGTCGCAATCCTAGCTGACACGGGTGTGAATTCCAGTAAAGCATGCTCTAAGCGAGAGCTGATGGCAATACCCACACCCTGCTGACCGCTTCCATCCGTAGGGCCGCTGTAATAGAGTCTGTATTTAGGGTGTTTGGGCTGACAACCAGGCAGTACCGGGGTTAGAAGTGAAATACTCCGGGAGTCAGGAATGTGTGTTTCCGAGAGACAGGCGATTCCAATATCCCTCTCGTTTAGAGATTTGGCGAGGAGTTCTTTGGCTCCCAGGGAGCGTAGTGAGCGGACATTCCAAGACGCAATGTTGATTCTGGAGGATAGTTTCACTTGTGTCGTGGTGGGACGTGCCGAAACCCGGTTCGTTTGTCCTCTCAGCCCCAGGTTTCCACGATCGGCGTCCGACTGAGAGGAGACCCGAGTGGCGGGGGCCATCCTAGCATGGGTCTGAAAACGATTTGACATGTCCATTCATAGAGCAGTTTCTGGCTGGGATACAACCAGGGTCGCCAGTCCTGGAGGTTGCTATTTGCCCATAGCTGGGGATCAGGTTGACAATCAGTCAGAGCATGTCCACACGCCGGTGGGTCGTGACTGAAAGCCCAAGGGGCCTGATCTCCTCCTCGCCCTGAGTAGCTCTAGCCAGCCGAACTGTTACCACCTCCGGGTGAGCTTTATAGCGCTCGGACCCACTACTCAGGACTTCCACGATCAGAGGTAAAAAGCAGCAGGGTACTGTGACTTCCCCTTTCGGACCTGCCTAGCTGCCCCAGTGTTCCGCTGGAGACACCAGTTATACATGATCAGGCATTGGGAGGCAGCATAATGCTTATTCCAAATAAACAATGCAGTTCTGGTAGAAAGGTGTTCAAGGTGTTTTTTCTGCAGTGTTGGCACATAATCTTGTATTAAGTTGATGCGAAAAGCAGTTGACATTATGTACGTGTATTATTAATTTGTATAATAAGGAGCACGACCACATATACTTGCAGGCCATGCTGACAAATCGTACAATTTTCCGAAGAACTGCCAATATCAACAGCAAGCAGCAGCCGATAGAAACTCTGGACAGTTTTCGCGAATATGGGTTGTTCAGCGAAGCTGGTCCATATTAGTGCGCTTTTAACCTAGTCCTCCTGGCATTTACAACCTGTCCCTCCCATATTAACGATTTAAAACCTAGTCCTCTGTCCATTTACAACCTAATGTCACCCATATTGCATTTTTCATGCTCCACCGGAGCATTTTTATTCTTGTATATTATATATATACATTTATTTATTTATACACACATGACATTGATGATGTACTATTCACACACATATTCGGTGATTGTGTTGTCTATACTTACTTAGTATTTATGTTCCGCATAGTTTTAGAAATTCTAGCTCTGTGACGACTTATTTTACTGTAGTGATGCAGTATTTTTGATTTTCAGATTTGCCTTTGCGTCATATAATTTACGTCAAAAGCAGGAGTCCCGGCGTCAAAAAATTACAAACTGTTCACACACATTAGTGTACACAAAATGGTTTTAAAAATTTTGTTTTAAAAAGTTGCCTGTCAACGATACTTTTAAAATTCATTGCAGTAATATATGTACACCGTTGCTGTAAACTTATATATATATATATATATATATATATATATATATATATATATATATATATATATATATATATATATATATATATATATATATATATATATATATATATATATATATATATATATATATATATATATATATATATATATATATATATATATATATATATATACGTACGTATATTTAATTGCTCAGTGAGAATGGATAGATTTCAGCACCAAAAAAGTAGTGTTGGGAGGAGCCATCAGAAGTTGAGTGATTTTTCGAAATATGAGGAAATTGTAAATCCGCAATTGAAATCGATTAACCGTACAAACGTAAACGTTTTGGCCGATTGTTTGTAAGTTTGGGTTGAAGTTGTCTCTGCCCCGCTAAGCTTCTTCCCTTTTCATGTTCTGGAATGGCTGAATACGTATGAGTCTTGTTTTCAGACGTCTGCTTGGACTCTTCACTTTTCCTACTGTGGGTCTGATTCCTTCCGGAATCGCGTCGTTTTTTTCGATTCTGATGGAACAGTCTTCCCGGTTCGTTTACCTGATATTTTTCGTTTCTCTGGTTACACGTTCGTTTTATGTCGACAGATTAAATAAGTCGTCGTCGATATATGTATTATGGTTTTGGTTGGCGTTGGCAGTACGTATACTCAGTACGTAGTCCTGATCCAAGTCTCCAAGAGGAGACTTGGAGTCTAACATGTATTTTTAAACTAAGGTGGCCAAAGATTAACCCTTTGCTTATTGTTGTGTCTTCAGAGCTGGATGATTTTGATTTTTTTCAGGCGAAAATTGTTGGCGTTGTATATGATGCAAGTTGACAGCCTGTTGGTATGGAACATGCTGGCTCATAGAAAGCTGGTTCGACCAATACCTCATGGAAGTACCTTACTTTTCAGCATCACTTTAGCCTTATATTCCCTTATGTTAAGGTACGTACAGTGAAAATCTGCCGATTAGAAAGCAGTTTATGGTAGTGGTTGGTTGGTATCCTTTTGTGTATATATAGTGATTTTTGAAACGCTATATCTTACGCAATCTTGGGAGTTGGAAAGAGCTTTTTTATACTTTATTGTACGTTTTAAAGCAGTTTATGATCAGTACATTCACATGAGTTGATGAATCTAGCAAAATTAGCACAGATTTTGTGGCATACCGGCCTCAATGAAACGGTAAACTACTTCACACAAACATTTTTTGCACTATTGTCGTCCCGAGTGTCTCATTTTTCTTGGTTTTACTGAAACTTTCACAAATTTGGGCGATTCTCATTTGAAGTGTCGAAAAATCATGAAATTTCGAAAATTTTCACTTTTCGATTAATTTCTCGGGTTGTAGGTAACTTTTGGCGAAACTAAGAAATATGACCCTCGACAAGACCTTCGCACGTCAGCATGGTCTGGAGCAAAGTTTAATCAATTAGCACATATTTCTGAAATCCTTGTTTAAAAATGGTTTATGATAATATCTCCTCTGTGTAAATCACCGAAGAAAGTAGTAACAAAGTTTGACTATATATCACTATAATGCCCGCCCTTATTTCAAACTTTAAAATGATGTACGTATCATTATAATTGTTATATATGTTATTATATATATATATATATATGTACGCCTGAATTTATATACTCCGGGTTCTTCTGCATAATTGTCGATGACTGTGTTATAGGACTGACTCTTTGGAGGGCTCTCCTGACACTGCATCTTTTCTTAGGTTCGTTTCCGGATGTTCTTTCTTACGTATATATGTATATACTTTTGCTGGCTTATTCTTGCAGGAATGCACTCAGGTGCCCCCTTTGAGACCTTCTGCCCCCCCCCCCCCCCTTAATAAACTCATGTACTTCCCAAAATTACCATGTTTTACATATTTTGTACCCTGTATTTCCACAACCATTACTGGTTTTTTAAGGAACTGTTGCCGGTTTAGGTTAACAAAATTGCCCACTTTGGGCTGTTTTTACACCATAGAACTGGTTGGTAATCTAGAACTGTATATGTTTTTCGCTTTGCCAAATTTATGTAGTGGATTACTTTTGTGGAGTATACTGCTCAGAGACTGATGAAGTAGAGCCATGTAAATTTTGCCTCTCTTCTAACGTCTGTGGACTCCGGGCGGGCAGTGTTTTGAACCCAAGGTTGTGACTTAGACAATGAAATCTGAATCCACTAATTTTTAAGATTAATTGATTAATTAATTAATTAATTAAGATTTTTGCTTCATTGCAAAAGACGGTCTGTCTAGGCATCCTTATTTGTGATGCATACTGCTATCGACAAAATGACCTTGTTGGTAGTGGTTATGTTTTTTAAAAAGGTTCATAATAATATTTTAGAGGATTATTCGGTATGAACGGTTATGCCTTTGCAGTCACAAACTGGTGCTCCAAACGCTGCTTCCATTTCGGTCCTGTTTTTGACTCTGCTCTCTCTTGGCTTCGAGATTCCTTTCCCTCCTCGTCCCGATGTCAGCATCGATACAGTTGTGTGTCACTTTCTCTGGAAGTAGGTATATTATGTGGTCGATTATTTGGTTTTCATTAGTTTCTATTGTGTTGTGAGTTGTGAGTTGTGACCTAGACAGAATTAGTGCCTTGTATCCTACGTGGACGCCTGCTGGCCTGCGTTTACCTCATTTTGTTGATGTAGATTCTAGGTTATTTTTCACTGGGTGGCCCCTCCCGAAAGCGACCTCGCCGAGCAGTGCCCGAATTTTGCCAAAATAGGTCAATTTCAAAACTTTTCCTGTTTCTCCTGAGAGTTTTCATAAAAAAAAGGTGTGTTGCTAGCTAAAAGCCTAAATCAAGGCTTTTTTGAGAACTTTTTGCGTTTCACCATGCAACATTTGCCAAAACTACTTGCTCAATCCCCCCCCAGCATTGCCTCCTCGAAAAAAATGCCTGAAGATGAATAGCCTGGATTGAAGCGAGCAAGAAGTTCGTTGCTAAGTAGACATATGTCTATTATTTAGAGATGCACCGGGGCCGCCACTATCGGGGCCGGGGCCTTCAGAAAGTCGTTCAATTTTTAAAAAATTAAACAGGTCACGAAAATCTGGTACAAACAACACTATATTAATGTAGTTTTCGTTCAGCCTAGTGATTATCTCCTTCGTTTTTATTCATTTTTGGCGTCAAAAGTTGCAAAATTATAGTAAAAAACAGTTTTTACTTCTATAAAGTTAGCTGAGTTCAGGCACCGGACCAAGCCGGGGCTTGACCACCAGGGCCGGGGCCAGGCCCGGTGCATGCCTAATATTATTATACTCTTTTGTAAGCCTGTGGTCGGCCGTTGCTACTGCTGTTGCTATTTGGTTTTAGAGTTTTCTGGTGAACTTTGTGTCGGTCTACGGCGTTGCCAGTCTGATATCCGTCCTCTCATGGCTCATGTCTGTGGTGAAGGGAGTTCGCCGAAGGGGTCCTCTCATATCTTTATTGAGGGGCCATTTACTCTCTGGTTCCCGTTGTCGACTGGCCCTCTTTATGGCCCTGCTGCCAGCTCTCTATTCGGGGACTGACTGCATTTTGAATAGGATATGGTCCCCTACCTCCTCCGTATCGTCTGACTCAAACTGGCGGCTATGGATACAGTCCCTCATTCCCGGCTTTCTCAGCGGTCTGTCCATGTTTCTCTATCCCAGCGCTGCACTGGCTGCCTATTCTCTCTGGAAATGGCTTGATGTATGCCTGATGTGGTGGTTTACTGCCATTAATACCATATTATGTTTATGTACAGAAGATCATCATAAAATAGATAAAATAGTCTGGAATGTTTTCAGGGTAAAGTTTGGAACTAAATTAGTGGTCACCCAATTGCCCGCTTGGGGGGAGGGGTAGAATTTTGTACCCTGGGGGGGAACTCCAATCTAATATCCCTAGATTAATTCATTCATTAATTTTTGTGTGTTTCAGTGTCTGTACTGGAAGGGTGTTAAGGAGGGAAAGCTGCCTCGGATCAAGTATGCGGACATTGTCATCTACACTCTTGCTACGGCCTTTGCTCTTCATGCTGTAGGTTGTCTATCTGGCACCCTTTATACTGTGCTTTATATTGGTGCTGTTGTTTATGTTGATTGATACCATTCCTTCTTTAGTTCCAAAGTGTATCGCTCATTCATTTCTAATTTTTTGGCAAAAGGTTGTTGCTGTTGAATGAAACTTCCATCAGTTTAATACGGAATTACCTCTCATGCTTTACTTTCTTGCCAGTGCTTGCTTACCGTCTATCAAACGGTTGCACCAAATATGATTAACTTCTAACTAAAATGTTATTGGCTAGTCTTAATCCTATTTTTAGTCAGTTTCTCCGTTGCAGCAATTTTTGTGTAGTTAAATTTTAGGCAAGGCTAAAATCTGATTAAGGGGGGGTCCATTTTTCGGTCATTTTTTCGACTTTCTCCGATGTCGCTCATTTTTACATATTTCATAGTCCAAACTGTATAGTTTAACGAGTTTTTGAAATCAAAGTAGTAAGTCTTACGGTTGTTGAGTAATTTCACCTCAAAGTTGAGATTTCATGTGTTAATCATAGGAAATGTGATAAGTTGTCACTTTTTCACGTGCGCCAGTGAAATCTCGCGAATGGCATAATGGATGCGCCCAAACTTTATATCATATTTTTGCCATGTTTCCGAACTGTGATTTGTAGGAATCAGAATTTTGATTTAGGCCGATAAAAATTTTTAATGAATTTTGGAAGTATTAAAATTTGATGTCTGTTAAATTTGGTGCCAAATTTTAATATTTCAAAAATTCATTAAAATTCTTTAAAGACCTAAATCAAAATTCTGATTCCTACAAATCACAGTTCGTAAACATGGCGAAAATATGATATAAAGTTTGGGCGGATCCTATTTGCTATTCGCGAGATTTCTCTGGCGCACGTGAAAAAGTGAAAACTTTTCACATTTCCTATGTTTAACACATAAAATCTCAACTTTGAGGTCAAATTACTCATCAACCGTAAGACTTACGATTTTAATTTCAAAAACTCGTTAAACTATACAGTTTGAACTATGAAATATGTAAAAATGAGCGACATCGGAGAAAGTCGAAAAAAATGACCAAAAAATGGACCCCCCCCCCTTAAGTCTTTTTTTGAAGATGTGCTCTAACAAATCAAGAGCAAGCTTATGTCACATGCTGACTTAGTTACATTTTAATCATATATATAACAGATGTTGGTCAAATGTTAATTTTAGTTCTGTCTGACTAGAATTGAAATCTAACTAGCTTTTCAGTTGGTGCCACGGAGAGTGCCTTTGGTTAGATCTTAATGACAAATTAGTTTAGTTAGGTAGTACTATTTTCACCTGCTGTATAAGTGTTACTATTTTCACCTGCTGTATAAGTGTTATTTTTCGGAATTTTTGGACATAGTTAAACGTAATTATTTTTGTCTGTTGTAGGCAGTATTTGAACCGCATGCTCTGGGCAAGAGTTACTGGAATTTCCTGGTCCGGTTAACCGGAGGACAGTAAGTTAAACCTATCAACAAATGTCTACTTCCCCGTTTGTGTTAGGATTGGCTCAAATAGTTTTTAATTTGGCCACTAGCCTCTCATCACTCCTCCTCTAGTCTAATCATGGCTTATGTGCTCTGTGTCGTGTGCTACTTTTTCAGCTACCGAGATGTGCATCGTCGAACGCTGGATCAGTGGGGCTGCGATTCCTCCTATCTGGATCGGAACTTCAACCCGGTCCTGGATCCGCTCAAGACTACCATCAATCCAATCTTTGCCTAATCTTCCCCCCTTCCCTTCCCTTCCCTTTCTGGCTCTCCCTGGTTAACATTGGGTGACGACAGGGTCGTTCTGATGTGAAGTTGGGGCAGGCTGGAATAGACTGAACAATATGTACTAATATCATTTCATTATTAATGCTCAATTAGATTGACAATACTGATATTTCGATTAAATTTTTAATTTTTTCACCCTGAGGGTATGCAAATGAATCATCGCCATTGTAATTTTGTATGAATTATATTTATATAAATGTATTGAATCGTCGATTTTATATTAAGTTATTGGAAGTAAAATAGTTTTAGCACTTTTTGGATGTCGTTGTTGGTGTCTGTCTACACAGCTTAGGTAGAATTTAATCGTTGAATTGGTAGACATTATTTTGATAGCTGCACTTACAAGTTAGGGAGGAGGTTAGGTGACTAATTATTTCTAGAAATTTACATTGGTTACGACTCATTGGGCAAGTTGTACAGAATAGTACAATCTAGGCTAATTTATGATTAACTTTTAGTTAAGGCAACTTACTTTAGGGACGTAGGCGGGGGGAATTCCCCTCCGAAACTGATTTGTCGCCCGGAAAATTTGCCATGCCGTGGAAAATTTTGTAAAGTTTTCAGCACGAAGTTTGTTAACTCAAAAAAATGTAGTTTACGCATCAAAGTACACGTTTTAAATTTTGTAAAATTTATAGAAAATGCTCTGAAAAATGGGTTTCAATTATGCCATATTCTAAAAAGTTCTGGGCTTTAGCTGGTGGCTTTCGCCCCCATATTCCCGCCTATTTCAGCTAAAGATCGAACATTTTGCACTTATAATCTAACAAGTTTGTAGAAATTGTTTTCTAAAAATGAGAACAGAAATACATCGTTTCAGTAAGTGAACTTTTACAGGAATTCGAAATAGCACAAGCCCTACCAATAGTAAACAAGTTCAGTTGCCATAACTTTAGGTTAATATGTGATCCGAAAAAACCTGAAACAAGCGAATAACGATTTTGAAAAACCTGGGTAGATGTTAAAAATTTTTGAATGAATTTTTGGATTTTTGGACCCCCTCCCCAAATTTTTTTTCTGGCTACGCCACTGTGTGCCGTTGTATCATCTGAAATGTTATATTTTAGTTGAAAAAACCAAGATTTGAACATTTTCACATATATATATAAGCCTGATAGCTTTCATTTGGGGAGAATTGTATGTTTAGTTTAGCCTTTAAAAGTGTTTAGTATATTTAGTTTTCAAAATCTAAATTGGTGGAATCGAGAATCAGATTAAAATAACATTAAAGCTGGCCGGTGCCTCATAGTGGACGGGTTTGATTATTGAGGAGTACAAATGGAAAATTTCAGTCTTTTTAAATTTTTGTAGTTTCAGGTAAATAGCCGTTCAGGTGTTGTTTTTCGAATTTTTGTGAAAACTAACGATTGGTAACAGCTTAAAAAAAATTGTGTTTGTTAAAATTTGGGCCCCTGTCGGGACCAGACAGACTAACCAAGACCTAGGCGCCTGGCTAGATAGAAACGTGACAGGTCGCCTCATCCCTTTGCTAAGCGAAAAGGCCAGCTCGAAAAAGTGTGACAGTTTCAAATTCTCTCGTTTTCGAGAAAACTATCGGGCATTCGGTCTAGTTGTAATGAGAGAACGAACGTAGCTGAGAGATCTCGGTACACCACCTCCGACCCAAAAATTCAGGATTGAGGTGGGGATCGAGCTCACTCCTCTGGCTAACTAGGCCAACGCTATATACCTGTTATAATTACGTTTATAAATCGCCATCTCCAATTTCAAACTACTCCTCTCCTCACGTGGTATCGCAGATAAAGAGCATCTGGGGTACGGGCGTTTCAAATAACGGCTCTTAAGGTGGCGGTATCCTTTTGTGGGTGATTTGTAGTGATGTGTAGTAGTGGTTTGAACCGCTATAACTTCCGCAAGTTTCGGAGTTTCAAAGAGCTTTATACACAACACTGTACTAAAGCGCACAGGCAGTGCATTAGCATGAACTTACGGAACTAGTAAAATAAGCAGAAAAACTGGTAAAAAATATTCTGACATACCGGCTTAGACCTTCAAACTTTGAACACCGATTTTTCAAATTTGTTGAACCGACCAAAGTTTCTTTTTGTGCCATGATATAAAGAACTTGTGAGCAGAGGGGTATTCTTGGATTTGGCTCAACTGGTCTTAGGTCTGAATGCTTAAGAAAATCGGCCAAATGTTCGCTGAAATTTCTCAAATTCTCATTGAGTTCTCTTGGAATTGAACACGTTTTACCTCAAACCGTGAGAAGTGTCCCACCGCAACTGAGAATTGCCAAAATCACGCGAATCCATTGGGTAGTTTTTGAGAAGCCGATATTCAAAATAAAACATCGTAGTTTTGCCAAAATGGTTTTTCGGCCAAATCTCTAGCGTAAAGCTAAAGCAACGAACTCCAGGTAAGAGGCATTGATAAAATGTGCTATTAGACTGTGGGTCGGTTAAGTATAAATAAACCAATTTGTATTGTACGATTTTGCAGTAATTTAAAAACTGATTTCCTCGAAAACGGCCCTTTTTGGGCCCACAAAATAGTTTTTGGCTTTTACTGGCCTAACCAGTAACCACTAGAGATAGCTCAAAGGTTATAAAAGCAAAAATGCTCATTTCGATACCCTCCAGCCATAGCAACCAATCCGGCGCATCGACTACGTACTGAGAAAATAATGTCAAAAACTACATATTTCCTACCACAAATTGCGGGTCTGGTCCCAGAATGTTTAATAGCACAAAATAATGTATGGAAAAGTTTCATCCACTTTTCGGAAGAATGACCATGTCTGACCCCCAAAATGGTTTTTTGCTTATACTGACTAAACTACTAGTGATGGCTCAAAGGTTGTGAAGCAATAATGTTCATTTTTGAACTCTCTTTCTATCCATAATAGCCAATCCGGTGCATCGACTACATACTGAGAGAATAATGGCAAAAACCAAAGCTTTCTTCTCTTCTTACAAAAACCAAAGCGGGACTTGCCCCAAAACGTTAAAGAGCACAAAATAATATATTTGGAAAGTTTCGTTCATTTTCATTAAGAATTGAAGCCTCTAGGGTCTAATTTACACAAAGCGACACCAGCACCTAAAGCGTAGGGCCTTTTCCAAAATGGGTAGAGTAGAGTAGAGCAGAGTAGAGTTAAAATTAACTGTTTAACTCGTTTTATCTCCACTCAAGCTTGGTTTTCCCTCTTTTAACTCTTTCGTGAAAAGGACCTAGTTAATTTTAACTTTACTCTACCCTTTCTTTAGGAGCGCCCCAAAATCAGGTTTAGACAATTAATTAGGAGCATGCCCTTTCAAACCGCTCCTGTTTCTGTCCTAACATTTCACCTAACCTCCGATACGATAATTGTAGTGTAAATGTAGGGGAATTCTGTTGAAACAGACTTCTAGTCAGTTGCTCAAGAACCTCCTATTCTGTTGCTAACACGAGTATTTTTTGGAACGCTTCTCTGGTCTAATTCTGAGCTGCAACGTAAGTGGGACATGTCCATTTCTCTTTTTGTAAATTGTTTAGCGTTTGTACGGATTGTCGGTGTGGATCGGTCGGTCGGTCATGCCGGAGAAGCACAAACGATTTGAGTCCGATGATAATTTGAATGGTTCCACCAAGGATCCCAACTTCAGGAAATCTCATTCCCGTCCGGTCAATCCTTCATCGTCCAGGCACAAACGCAGTCAGTATTTCAGCTGTGGGGGAGGGGTTTCATTTCTGGGTCATTTTTCTACTTTGTCCGATCTCGCTGATTTTCACATATTATTTTATTGCCCAATGGTATGTCTTAACGAGATCTTAACGAGATCAAGGGTGCGTTTCACAAAGCACTCTTATCTTTAGGAGCTCCTAAATTTGCAAGTTAAGAGCAAAGTTAAGATTTAGCTGTTTCATGAAGGGCTCCTAGTTTAGGAGAGCACTTAAAGTTCGCTCCTAAAATCGGAGCATTTTTTGGCACTCCTAAACCCTCTCTTAAGTTCAAAACAGCACTGTTTGTTATTGTTTTGCCATAAATGTAAAGCAATACGCAACTATAATTCCAAGAAACACATTTTCAATAAATGCGATGGATTCTATCATGAAATTTCTCAAATTTAAAATGTTTAGCTTTCGTCACTAAATTTTCATTTTTAAATAAAGATTTTTTGCCCTATTAATGGGATTAATTATTTCGCATACGTGGCTTCAATTAATTTCAGTTAGTTATCATCAATTATTTTACGTTGAAATTACCAAAAATATGTGTTATGTATAAGTCACAAACTTGAGAGCAAACATAAGAGAGCTCCTAAATTTTAGCTGTAAATGGTGTTAAGAGCGCTCTTAGCGTTAAAATTTAAGAGCAATCTCCAAGTAGTTTTGTGAAACAGTTTAGGAGGTCTTCCTAAGTTGCTTGGAAAACCCTCTTAAAAAAGAGGACTGCAGTGGCCCGCGGATCTCCGTAGAGATACAAACAGTTTGTATCTCTACGGAGATGCGCGGGCCACTGCAGTCCTCTTTCTGTGCATAGCACAGTCAGAGAGGTTTTGATAAAACCTTCTCTGGCTATGTTGCAGCACAGATAGAGCCGAGCTGGCTGTCCTTCTTTGGACAACCAGGCAGGAGCTCCAGAGACTAGTTCTCTCTGGGTAAGAGCGCTCACAGTGTCCATTGGCTGTTCGGACTAAGGCTTCGGCTTTAGTGACTGCAGGCAGGCGTTTTTCATTATTTCTTTATGATTAATGCCTTGTATCCTTCGTGGATCCGCCTGCTGGCCCGCGTTTACCTCATTTTCTTGACGTCCTTGAGGTTATGTAACATGAGTTTGAAGTTATCTAACATTTAACTGTCGCGGTCTAATGTTCATCATTTGGTCCCCAAAGTGGAAGAGTTCCAAAAAGAAGGGAAAGTTACGAGATGGGGGATACCCCAATCCTCGCAAAACGCAAGCTCTTGTCTCGGGAGTAGGGAAAGTGGGACTTGGTGGTGGGCGTTAACAGACTCCCGCATTACTTTCCATTGTCAAGAGTTTAGTGTAAAGTAGGTAGGACTGCGCCAAATGCTACTTTATTTGCTACTTGATAACAATGTGTTTCCTTTTTTCAGAAATTTCCAATAGCTCTCAGGAATCGTCGAAGACTCGGAAACATCGCCGTTTCTCCTCATCCAGTGATAACGGCGCCAACTGTCCCTCCAATGGCGTCCCTTCTCGGGACCGGCCACCGGTGACCTCTGACCCGGCGACAAGAACCATTCCTTTGGTAGAGCTCCACAGTGACAGTCTTTCATCTAGTAGTAGTAGCAGTAGCAGTAGTAGTAGTAGTAGTAGTGAGGCAGATAGTGATTCGGATGTGGTCATCGAATTTCCTCTCCGTCCGGAGAGAATCAGGCGAAAATCCGGAAAACGCAAAGGGAATAGTCCGGCGACTGAGAATGATGCTGTCACGACAGCTAATCCGCCAGATGGTGAATCCGACAAGGGCATTTCTCCTGCAACTCCTGCCTTGGTGGACGTGGTGTCCTCCAGGCACGACTCGCCTCTCCTTGCCCCGTCTTCGCTGACCTCTGTCGCCCAGACTCTGATGGATTTTGATCGACTGCCGGATTCGTTTCTGATTCGTCTCTTCCGATGCCTGAGCGATGGAGACTTGATGCGAGTGGAGTTGGTGGCCAGAAGGTACATACATACCTCCTTTTTGTGAACAACTGCTCTGACGCTGTAACTGTGAATGAACGAAGGAAGATAAAACTACAATTTAGGATGGTTTTTGGTAGATGGAGTGTTTATTAAGAGGGGGCAGTACCTAGAGTACATAATACAAGAGTGTGCCATTACGCACACTTCTATGTTATCAGAGTAAAAACTATGCTCTGTTTGCTAACGGCCCACCCCCTCTTGCAAATTAGACCCTAGTGACCCCCCGCAAATCAGTACCTGGCCGAAACGGGGGTACGCTTACTCGCTCTATGCTTGTGTGTTAAAGCTTGCAACACAAGTAGTGTGTTAGCGAACTTTGTGCCTGCTTCGAGCTTTAGAACACAAGCATAGCGCGCGCATTTTTTTGAAGTGATGGGTCTGATTTGCGGAGGGGGAGTGGGCCCGTTAGCGAGCAGAGCATAGGTTTTGCTCTAATAGCATAGAGTGTGCTTAGTGGCACACTCTTATATTATGCACTCTTGGTAGTACCTACGGGACTGAAAAGAAAGCCACATCGAAATGCTAGCTATGAATTAGCTACCCCATAAAAGGCCAGCTGGAAAAGTTCCCCGTTTCCTCCTCAGACTAGTATACATCATGTGGATATTGCCATAGGCAGCAAGCGTCCGTCAATGAATGACTCAGTCTGCAAAACGAATCCACATTGACTTCACCGCCGCACATAATTTCTTAATCTCGTATGACTCGGGGCTCCTTGTCAATAGCTTAATAATTTCATTTAATACTTTTTACCCTATCCACACTGAACTGAATTTATTTCATTGTCAGCCGTGGTGTTTTTCTGAGTTTTTTTGGTAAAAACAGCCCATGTTGCCCATGTTTTTGTGTTTCTGTTATGTAGTCTCTACTTGCTATGCTTTAGATGGCGCGCTCTGGTGCTGAGTTTGTGGCTGGACGTCCGAGAGCTCCATCTGACCTGTCTTCTTCCGCCACCACCACCACCACCGCCACCACAGACTCCTTCAGATCCTTGTATCCTCCAGCCCTCCTCCGCCTCAATTCCTGTCGACGACTTTCTCCGTATTCGATTCTGTGGACCGTCCTCACTGCGTCTGCGCTGTCCTCCGACGGCCCTCCCGCGTCTGCTCCCGCGCTCCGCCCCCTCTCTTCACTCTCTTCATCTGTGTCACAGGGGTCGTCTACTCCCCCCTCTCCAGCTGATCACGCCCCTGCTGATCGCGGGATCACCCCAAGCAACTCCGCAGATCCTCCAGAGTCTGAGGCTGACGTGTCGTCTCCTCTCTGACGACTGGATCGGTCTGCTGCGATTTCTGGCGCCCCGACTTCGCTCCCTGACCCTGCAGTTGGAAACGGTCCCCGACATTCTCCTCAAACCCCTGTTTGCTGTCACTGAATTTCCAGGACTGGTCCACTTTGCCCTACAGGTGGACGCCCCCCAAGCATCGACCTCCCCTGAGGGGATGGGGTCCCTGCCTCCCGCTGCTTTAGGCTATCCGCTGACCTTTTTGACCTTTCTTCCGCTTTCGCTGAAACGACTGGAACTGATTCGAATTGTCGGCCTGCACAGTCGCAACTGGTCTGACCTGGCCACGGCCCTAGGTCGCCTTCCGCTTCTTCAGAAACTAATTTGCATATCCGACCAGCTGGCACCGGACCTGATCCGTCTGATTCTGGACCAGTGCGCTCGTCAGGCCTGCCTTCGTTCCCTTCAGCTGAAATCGCTCAACGGGATGGGCAGATGCCCACGTGAGGTTCGACTTCACTGCGCCGCTGCCCTGCGAGGATTGAAGAAGCTGGAAGAGATCTCTCTGTCGGGAATCACGGCCCTTTCCGGCGTAGACTTTCAGACCGACCTTCTGAGCCAGGGGACCAGGTCTAGACCTAGACCGCCGTCGCCTATTCGGTTCACGTCCGTTCATGTCTGGAAATGTCCCCGAATCCGGGCTTGTCAGATCCTGCCGAATTTGTCGCCCCGCCTCGTGGCTCTGTCTCTGGGGCGTCTGGACGGGCTGAGTGACAAAGGGCTGGCCGAGCTGAGACTGCCCAATCTGCGCTACCTCAGCCTGGCCGGTTGCCGGTGCAAACTGAAGACAGGCTTGGGAGCCCTGGTGACCCATAGTGAGCGTTTGGAGGTGCTGGATTTGCAGTCGGCGACGCGAATAGTCTACAAAGATCTGCTCAATTTAGTCGCCATTGTGTCTAGAAGAGGGAAATCCGCTTCGCCGCCTGCGTTGACTGTCTATATTTGGAACACCGGGTGGAACAACAAATCCACCCATAAACGAAGACATCAGGACCTCCTCCGGCAAACTCGCCCGGTTCGATTTGTTGCAGAGGAGACCGAACTGAGTTGGGATCATGGTCTTGTTCGAACGGAGCGGAGCCCTTTCTGACTTCTACTCTATGAACGGTTTGTAGGACGGACTCTAAAAATAAGACAACAAAGAGTATTGTTATTGTGTCGTGTACGTGTTGAATCACTTAAGTTTGTGTTTTTTCTTCCTGAGTAGCATGCATTGCTCACACACGCGCACTGTGCTATTGTTGATTGTTTTTATCGTTAAGTAAAGACTGTGCTAGTTGTTTAGCTGAAAATTAGGTAGTTGTTTGGTTAGTTTGCCCAAACTATCGATACCTTGGAGTCGGCTTGTGCTTCTGGCCGTTTATATTTCGCCCGATGCATTTGGGAAACTCCGCCACGAAGATGTGGGAAACTGCTGAAATTAATATTAATTGTTGGAGCTGTGTTGAATACTTTTAACTGTCTGAGTATACTTTCTTAGATTTCTGAGCTAAAAGTTTGTGTAAGATGCTTCATAGGACTGGACACTGTAAATAGTCTGTTGACGTGAACAAAAGAGCTTAGAAGTCTGCGTTGCCGCTTAGAAGTCTTGAGGAGGATTTTAGAAAGGGTACGCCAAATAGAATGGTAAAGGAAACTGAAGCTGTCCTTGGATTTTTCTGATTACTTGGCTTGAGGTGACCAGCACTCAGCAGTCACTTAGGTGCAGGTTCGCATATTTGCAGCAAACTTTGAACTGAGAATTGCTCAACTGTTGGAGTTCAGTGATAATTCTTTCCTATCATTTTAAATCTTAGAATGTTCTAATTACAACTAAATCAATTGAACCCAATCAAGTTACTATGTAGCTAACTTCAACTTCGGGATCGCATCAACCACGTGGAGGATAGATGGCTTCACAAAAAGATAAGTTTTTGATTTATACAAAATTTCTAGAATTTGAAGGTTTGACGGTAGGGATTCTAAGGGCTTAAAGAATCTTGGACCAAGTTCAGTATTGGTGTTACGTGAAACTAAATAAAAGAATATTTTCAAACTAGTAATTTTCAAACAAAGAATAAAAAAAACGGGCAATTCAACAACCCGTTATATATAACATTAGTGTCATATCAATCTTGTAGATCATAATTTAGAAGAACTGAGATAGGTAATCGGACTTAGCTAATAATTTAGTTAATAACCCTTGGCTAAATAATTATAGCAATGATACTGCGCCACACTAATGTATTTTCAGTTACAAAGATAAATCGCACAATTATCAGGAATCATCAGCTAAGTTTGCAAATTATTTCAATTAACCATAAACTAGGTTTAACTCTTTTAACAAACTAAATGATACGCTGGTTTTCATGAGATGCAGGGATATGCAGGGAAGGTGCAGGGATACGAATGGAAAAGGTCTTTTCGTGTCTACCCTGTTGCTCAAACAAAATATTTATAACTTTAATTCTCAATTAAGGGAAATTGAAATTGCTGGTTCAGTGGAGGCTTCAGCTACTATGAAGTTTATACTGCATTCAAGGCCAGCTTAATTTTATTTTTATCACCTAGCTGGTCAGCAGAATCTGATATAGCTTCCGCTGCATGAGCCGGCAAAAGAATTAATACTGGACGAAATTGGCAAACTTTCTTCTAAAATGCTATTCAAAGTTTTCTGTCGCCAGCCGGCAACAGTTCATAAGATAGACATGGTACAGAAGTGCCATATTGCCGATATCCTCCCCAGGCTATAATTACTAATTGTGTTGTCCGAGATTTGCAAGGAATTGGCCGCCTTTGGGGGGAAACCCCTATGGGATGGAGCCAACGGGTGGACACGATGCTGTTAAAGCAGCGTGGTCACTTCTGCCCCGGCAGTACCCTTGATGACGCCTCGGATAATTGCATGCAGCAATTATTCAGTGCCAGACCTAGGCCCCACACCCATTTAGACAAACAAAATTGGGTCTGACACTACCCCAACAAGCGAAAGCGACTGGGGTGTGGCACTAAGTGAAAAAAAACTAAATCAATTACAGCTGTCGTAATTCCAGCTTGGACACGCGATAACACAAAAACAGTTTTTATCTTACGGAGTGTAGGAATTAGGAAAGCTACAGAAAAGCTTCCAGTTCAGGCTTCAAAGGAAATGTGCTCCGGAGGGCCATTTTGTCTAAACCGTTTGAAAACTATTTTGTCTGATGAAGAAACAAGTTGAATATTGAATTTGAATTTAGTTCGATTTTCTCCAAAGTTTGGAAGCATATCTCTCCCGAACAAAAAGACTAAATGCTAAATCCAGAAAAGCTTCCCAAGATTCCTACATTTACACGCTCTTCAGTGGTATCTTGCGACAGACCAATGGCTAGCGGGTGGGTGTTACCTGCATATAAAGACAAAACTGTAACACTAAATTTACCTGCATATAAAGACAAAACTGTAACACTAAATTCACTTAGTTTCAGCAAGAGTACAATTTTTATAACAGTAGTCGTCTAGCTGGCTACACTAGAGGTTCAATTAGTTGTAGGTGGCAGGCCCCTTGGTTAGCCACCAACTCAATAGATCGTCTCCACTTTTATATCCATATAACCCTTAATACAGATCCTACATCCAATACAATACACATCCACTGCACGCTAACGGCCCAACTCTCCTTCAAATTAGACCTTGGTTTCCACGTCGCAAATTGCTACCCAGTAGAACCGGAATTCAAGGACACCTCAAATGGGGGCCCCGTAGGGATAAGCCAGGTGTACGTATAATTTTATCCTGCTTTGAGCTTAGTCCAGAGGATTTGTCCGCTTACATCGCCTGGAGTATGACGATTTTCACACTCTTATGTATTATCAAGAGTACATAATATAAGAGTGTGCCACTAGGCACACTCTGTGTTATCAGAGCAAAACCTATGCTCTGCTCGTTAACGGCCCACCCATCAGACCTAGGGTTGTGCCGTTAAGAAATTTCTCGGGCCGGGCTCGGGCTCGGGCCAACCAACCTTCTCGGGCCGGTCTTCGGGCCGGGCTGGCCCGGCCCGAAGCCCGAGGCCCGCTTCACGGCCCGAGCCCGAAGCCCGATTCACGGCCCGAGCGGCCAGAGGAGCCCGAGCGGCCCGAAGAGCCAGAACGGCCCGAGTGGGGCCCGATCGGCCCGAGGGTAACCCGAGCAGCCCAAGTGGCCCAAATATCGCCTGACCGCTGCGGAGAGGCCCAAAAATGGCTCAAATCGCATCCAGTTTGCCGAGTAATTTTATTAGTATTTACGCATCGGCAAACCCAAAATGAACTTTCATGGTTCGATTAGCTGTAACGTCAAGTGCAACATTAGCTATTGTTAGAAGCTTTTCATTTCATAATTTTCAGATAATGCTCTGAGCACTAATTTGTGACCACACACTGGAGCTATAAAGCCTATGTATCTTGTAGATTGCAAGTAAGATTTTTAGTTAAGCATTGAATCATCCAAAAAAGGAATAAAAATAAATCACTCACACAGCTAATATTTAGCAGATTTAAACACACAATTGACCACTGACTAAAAACTGTGAAGTTGGCAAAGCTTTAATACTTGTTAGCTTCCTTGTACCAAATCAGGGTTTGTCTGCTGCCTTTAGCAGAGAACTAAGATTCCTTCTGAATCTTACAAATGTTTATTGTTTGTTTGACGACAATAACTAATCCATAACTTTTTGCAGATAGAGAAAACCTGTATAAAGTTTAGCATTTCAGAACCTGCTTGCTAATAGCATTTGGATAGTAGAATTATGTTTTAAACTTGTCTATATATATTTTACTTCAAATGTATGTATCGCTTCTGACATGCATGTATGTATATTAGTGATGTGGATCGGATCGAATCGGCACCCAAAATCACCTACCGATCCGATCCGGCAAATGGCCGGCGATCCGATCCGATCCGATCCGATCCAACCCCGGATCGGACCGATCCGATCCGATCCGACCATTATTTGAATTTTCAATTATTGACACTAAAATTGCTATATTTTCCCATTTCCCATTATTTTGCAAAAGTCTTCATCAAACTTCGCATCTGAATCTTATTGAATAATTCTGAAAGTCCGTATCAGAAACTGCAGCTGCAGAACGATGTGTAGTCACCTTTGACAATAGCGATTTGGTTTGTTTTGGGAGGTTAAGATCTAGTGAGAACTACACAAAAGACAATGAGAGGTGTTAACTATATAAGGATAAGATGAAACTGAAGAAGCTAGGGTATAACAACACAAAAAATGTGCGTACAAACTTTGGTCGTATTTATAAGCAAGCAATGTATATATATATATATATATATATATGTGTGTGTGTGTGTGTGTGTGTGTGTGTGTGTGTGTGTGTGTGTGTGTGTGTGTGTGTGTGTGTGTGTGTGTGTGTGTGTGTGTGTGTGTCCCCCCCGAGAGGCCCGAGCATATATTTTACTTCAAATGTATGTATCGCTTCTGACATGCATGTATGTATATATGTGTGAATAAGCACCGAAGAAGACAACGGTGTGTGAACAAAGGAAGCGGAAGCCACAAGTCACAACGAAAAAATCAATATTTTTTCAGCAATGACAAACTACCCAAATAGCCCGGAAAGCCCGAGAGGCCCGAGTGGCCCGAGCGGCCCGAGTCGGGCCGGGCTCAACAGAGAACTCGGGCCGGGCTCGGGCCGGGCCGTCTCATTAAAAACTCGGGCCGTGCCGGTATCGGGCCGGCCCGAGCCCGAGCCCGGCCCGAGCCTGAAGCCCGCTTCACGGCCCTGGCACAACCCTAATCAGACCCATCACTTCAAAGATTTTTGAGCGCTATGTGTTCTAAAGCACGAAGCAGGCACAAAATTCGCGCACGCACTGCTTGTGTTTTCGAGCTTAAGCACATAAACATAGAATGAGTGAGCGTACCCCCATTTCGACTAGGTACTGATTTGAAGGGGGGGGGGGTGGGCCGTTAGTGAGCAGAGCATAGTTTCTGCTCTGAGAACATAGAGCTTGCCTAGTGGCATACTCTTATAATTATGTACTCTTGATAATACTAAGAGTATGCCACTCCACTAGGTATACTCTCTGGTATCAGAGCAAAAACTATATATACCTCTGTTCCTCAAGGGCTGGACCCCGTCCCAAAAATTACACCCATCACTTCAAAACAATTCGACCGCTATGCTTATACTCTAAAATTCGTGCATAAATTTCGTGTACCCACAGCTTGTGTTCAAACTTCATCACGCAAACATAGATCGACTGAGCGTACCCCCATTTCGGGCAGGTACTAATACTAATTTTCAGGAAGGCGGTCAATAGGTTCTGATTCCCGGGGGGGGGCAGCCGTTATCAAACGAAACATAGGCTTTGATTTGATAACAGAGAGTACAGTACACAGTACAGAGAGATGTAGATGTAGGGATAGTGGCTACTCCTAATATTATGCACTCTTGCTATAATATAGCCAGGAGTCAACAAATCTTTTCATCAATCCTTTAATCAAAAGTTCAACAAAACAATATGGATTTATCAAATAACAACAAACAAAAATTAACGTCTGGGCTTTTACGTATTCTTCGCTCTCTCTCTATCTAAAACAAGAAGTCAATTCGACAAGTTATGATTAAAGGTTATGAAACATGACACAATGGCACAAAAGATTCCACAATCAAAAAGTCCAACCAAAAGGTTTAGCCACAAACAAACTACAGGCAATAAAGTAGCAAAGGAATTCAATGAAGAACAACAAAATAGACGGTTGTCTTTACCCCATCAGTGACTAATGCAAGCCCCGTGAGAGCCTAGTAGGCGGGCATGGGCGGTCCCTGTGGGGGCGGCGGGCCCTGGGGCGGCTGTCCGGGCGGGGGCATCCCCGGGAGCTCGGGCTTCTTCAGGTCCTTGTGCTCCGAGTAGGGAGTGATGGAGGAGGGCTCCTCCTTCGGATCCAGAATCTTGACATGATCCGGCAACGGCTCCTTGGGCCCAGTCTGTCCCTTCGGATCGTGACGCAGCATAATCTTAACCTTAATTCCCAGAACGCCTAAAAGTAGTCACATTGCACGAGGAGATATGGATAACTGAATTGAAAATTGTTACAAATAGGCAAAAAAACTGAAAATACAACTATGTTGTGCAGCAGGGCAGTAGTGTTGTTCACCGGCCCAACATTTCGTGGGCTTCGTTGCCACTTTTCGCCAAACTATCCAAAATACAAGTAAAAATAGTAAGATATTTCATAGTTTTCAAGGCAAATTTTAGTAAGTCTAAGGCGATAAGCCGCAGAAACTGTCTGTCTGCATCTGACCGTGTCCCACTGTGGACCTGGGCCGGCCGGTCTAGACAGAGCCGGTGCACAACACTACAGGGCAGGAAGAAAAACAAAATTCCTATCGACAAAAACAATCGTGTCATTTCAGTAAAACCAAATCACTTTCCCTGGGAAGCATTAAATAATAAGGGCATTTCGAAAACGAAAAAAGTATACCACTCGAAAGCAGAATTTTTGGATAGCAGTTGACAATACACAGTGATAACTGAAACTTTATCCTGTTTCCGAGTTTTCTTTGCAAAGACATTACGGTTTATGTGCCCTAAATCTTATTTTATCTTGGGCTTATATGTTAGAGGAGGAGGTGGAATCCCTCACGCTCCTCCCAACATTTCCGACTTCGCCGCACATTTTTTACCTACATACAACTGTACTTGGCACTGTACTCTACTGTACTTGGCAACAAAATCTGTCTAGTTGTGCCAAAAATTAGTTTTTACAGTGTATGCTACAAAAATAGCGCTACTTTTAGAAAAAGTTTAGAAAAAATCTTGCCCCTCGAACTTTTTTATGTGGAGGGGGGCACAAGAAAAAGATCTCTAGAATTTGCCCAGGTTTGTCGTCCACACAAATATTCCCACAGGGAGATCCCCAGCTGCGTACCTTGTCGCAAGAGGACGTGACGAACGGCGTACTGGATGTAGTCGTTGGTCGTGTTCCCACTGTGGACCATCAGACCGTCCACAAACTTCATGGACTTGGCCCGCTGACCCCGCAGCTTCCCGCTGACCACGACTTCGCAGCCCAGCGCCTGGGACTCCATGATGAACCGAAGCACACCGTAACAGGCTCTGCAGAAACAAAACAGCGTGATGGACCAGGATAAATTTCGGGTAAAAATTGTAGGTAGCTCAACAGCAACAAATAGCTATTTTTATGCATTTTTTTCGAAAAACTCCTTCCCCTTCGCCCAGATATTTTTTCTTAGAAAAAGCCAGCACACACATTTTAATGGAAAGCTCAAAGAACGCTGGGCGGATAACCAGACAAGAAAAAGGAAAAAACTAAAAGAAAAAATACAATGTAGATACCGTCTGACGGCGAGACCGCCGATAAGCTTGTAGCGAAGAGACTCGCACTGGGCCACGGCGCAGAGTCCCCGATTGCTCACTTTCTCAGCATACAACTGAAACAGAATTCAGGAACAATCACAAACGAAGAAGAAAAAGAAGAGCGAAGTCCATTGGTGGTTTGGGAAATAATTATTTATACATAAATAAACAAGAACAAAAAGTGCTCCTTCGTCGCATGTAAAATACATATGAGTCTTCGTAGGCAGGTTGTACATAAGCAAAAACTAGCCTGTAAAATACATGAGTTCCGTAGGGAGGTTGCAAATTCAGGAAAACAAGTTGCAACCGCTTAACATATGAGCCTGTCCTACAACGAGGCTCATATTGGCGTATGTCATAATACGAATAATTTGCAGATATATATTTTACTTTTATATAAATACATACTGCATAAAGCTTTTCATTACAAATTATCCTTCATATAGTGCGCATTATCAGTCATTATAGTGTGCATATGCTCAATACGGTACGCCATGAGGCGCTCTGACTCACAGCCAAGTGGGAACGCATTCTGCGTGTGTATAATGTGAAAGTGTTTCGAGAATGCATTAGAGGTGTGCCATAGTGTTTCAGGAAACATCACGTTGCATGTACAGTTCAGCTTGAGCAGTCGTAGTTCACTTCAGTCCATTTCTTCTGGGCCACAACGTCTATTCATTTTTCCGTAGTGAGGATGAAGCTGAGGTTCTTTAATGAGGCTTTAATGTGGAATGCACTGTGACGCCAATATGAGCCTCGTTGTAGGACATGCTCATATGTTAAGCGGTTGCAACTTGTTTTCCTTAATTTACAACCTACATACGGAACTCATATGTATTTTACAGGCTAGTTTTTGCTTATGTACAACCTGCCTACGAAGACTCATATGTATTTTACATGCGACGAAGGAGCACTTTTTGTTCTTGTTTTCTATTATTTTATATATGTATGCTCCTGAAGGTATGTATAGATATATATCTTTCAACAGTAGCAAGCAAGCCAACCACAGCACTCCATAACCACTTTGAGCATGCTGTTCTATGACAAAAGTTGCTCAGCTCGCTTAGGGCTTTCATTTGGCACCAAATCTGACCACTTTTGAAAAATTTCATTTTTGACCGAAAATCACCTAAGTCCCCACCCCACCCCACCACAGCACTCTACAGCCACTTTGAGCATGCAGTTCTATGACAAAAGTTGCTCAGCTCGCTTAGGGCTTTCATTTGGCACCAAATCTGACCACTTTTGAAAAATTTCATTTTTGACCGAAAATCACCTAAGTCCCCACCCCACCCCACCACAGCACTCTACAGCCACTTTGAGCATGCAGTTCTATGAAAAAAGTTGCTCAGCTCGCTTAGGGCTTTCATTTGGTACCAAATTTGACAACTTTTGAAAAATTTCATTTTTGACCGAAAATCGCCTAAGTCCCCACCCCACCCCACCACAGCACTCTACAGCCACTTTGAGCATGCAGTTCTATGACAAAAGTTGCTCAGCTCGCGTAGGGCTTTCATTTGGCACCAAATTTGACTACTTTTGAAAAATTTCACTTTTGACCGAAAATCGCCTAAGTCCCCACCCCACCCCACCACAGCACTCTAAAGCCACTTTGAGCATGCAGTTCTATGACAAAAGTTGCTCAACTCGCTTAGGGCTTTCATTTGGCACCAAATTTGACCAATTTTGAAAAATTTCATTTTTGACCGAAAATCGCCAAGTCCCCATCCCACCCCACCACAGTACTCTACAGCCACTTTGAGCATGCAGTTCTATGACAAAAATTGCTCAGCTCGCTCAGGGCTTTCATTTGGTACCAAATTTGACCACTTTTGAAAATTTTCATTTTTAACCCCATGACCTCCCACCGACCGGACCCTCCAGACGGCAAAGTGGAACCAGCACAGCAAGATGAGTGGGTCAGACGGCAAAACGGACACCGGGAATGAGCTGGGCGCACCAGAAAATCCCTATAGGCAAAGTTTGGAGAGGCTTTGTAAAGCCTACTATGGACCTCCGGGAAGCGGTTACCGACCTGACCCCTCAGACGGCCAAGTGGAACCAACCCAGCAACTTGGGTTACTCGGGCAGCAAAACTGATAGCGGGAATCGATTCTCCGTCCCAAAAAACCTTTGTATGCAAAATTTGAGCCACCCATGTAGCAAAATAAGCGAAAAATTTAAGTTCAAAGTTCAACCCAAAATTCACCAACTTTGGCCGGCCAGTACCGAAAAATTACGCACGGAGACGGAAAATCATATAGCATTTGAACGACCCCGATATGTGTACTGTTTAACCATATAGTCAGTATTACCCCATATATAGCCCAATCTGACTTATTAAGGCGCCTTTGAAGCATACTTTTTGGCCATTTTAGCGTTTTGGCCGACTTTGGCCCCCAGCCAAAAATTTTTTCCGGCTCCGGGAGGCATAAAAACTAGCTTATTTTCTTATTTTTGATTTGTACTACAAGAATATATATGGGTTTCATAGGCAAAAATTTTTCTATCTGTCGTTATTCAAGCTACAAAACCCCCTTATGAGACATCAAAAGCGAGAAACCGGAAAAAAAACATCACTCTCGTAAGCGATTTTTGGCATAACTTTTTAACGGAAAGTGGTACGGGGATGAAACTTCGCACACATACTAAACTCGACACGTACAATTTTTTGCGCACATAATCTGCGCAGGATCTGCGCAGCTTCTGCGCAGCCTTGTTTTACACGGTCATTCGACCATTTTCACTCATATTATAGGGGTCGCTACCGCGACCCCTATGATATGTTAATTTTTCAATTTTTTCCACGACTGAAAGAATGGCATGAAAAATCGCTTCGTCCCGCCTCGTACGCACTAAAGACTTGGAGACCCACCTGCAGCGATTGGGTGAGCCCTTTCATTTGTTCACCAAGTGCGTACCAATATGTGTTTACAATATGATAAGGTTAATACGCTAATATAATTATTAATTTTCTACGGAGGGTGCTTCATGTAGTGATGTTTCAGCACCTGAAACTGAAACTGAAAATATACGAGCTCGACGCCTGAAACTGAAACTGGAAATGTCAAGAAATGGGACCTGAAACTGAAAATACTGAAATCAGCCGCCTGAAACTGGAACTGAAAATACAGGCTTTGCAGACCTGAAACTGAAATAATTTCAGTCGCCTACAGAATCTGAAAATAATTTCAGGCCTAGCTTAGCCTGAAAATAAAATTTTTAGGCGCACGCATAGACTGAAAAATGTGATTTTCAGGCGCACGCACAGACTGAAAATGCGATTTTCAGGCAGTGCGCATAGCCTGAAAATGCGAATTTTAGGCGCACGCATAGACTGAAATTAATTTCAGCTAGAACATATACATTAAGATACTGTTTGGTACAGCTTGTATAGTAGAATTATAGCGAAAACTAGGTCACGTTCCCACAATAGAAGCTCTTATTTTTAGGTGTGTATTAAATCCGATTTCATTTCTTTCTCGTTACTTTCAGTTTGAGTTGTACATAGGTTTTCGTAGTCAATAGTTTTTTGGCTTTGAGCTTTTATCAAATAGTTACAACATTAGATATATATTAAACATTAGACAATACTTCCAATTCCGGCTTCATCGGCCGCGTCTGAAAGAGTATTTTCTGCGGCTGGCTTTGCTTGCGAAGGACGACGAAACCGCTTGAAGGGAAAATCTCTGGAGCGAGAGATTATGTTAAAAATGAATTAAAGCATTTTCTGAACCAGTGCAATTATATGAAATAATGAATCTTTGTTTTATGCTACATTAAATTTCCCACCATTTGAATTTCATTGTATTTTTCTTTGTTGATGTAGTAAAAAGCGTTGTACGTCTACGTATATTAAAATCTAGTAAATGGAATATAGAATAAGCTAATGAAGTTTAGAACGGCATAAATCTGAACCTCAGAACGTAAACTAAATTTTAGGTAGGGGCCTGAAACTGAAACTGAATCTGAAAATATTTTGGTTCACGCCTGAAACTGAAACTGAAAATGAAATTCTGAAGCATTGACGCCTGAAACTGAAACTGAAAATCGTTGAAAGTGGGACCGGGAACTGAAACTGAATCTGAAACTGAAAATGCTTGAATCAGCCGCCTGAAACTGAAAATACAGGTTTTGCAGACCTGAAACTGAAAATGATCAGTACGCCTGAAACATCACTAGATGGGACCTCATCAATCAGATGGCTCACCCATACGGGAGAGGGCATGTCTTGAATTTTTAAGTTGTATATAATGCGTAAAAACTGACAAAATTATTAAAATGGCTTTGTTTATGTGTTGGCTGATGGCAAACACGTCGTCGAAAATTCGGCAAAGTCGTGACAGGGTAAAACTTGCGAATTTGTTGCGTTATGTGGGGCTTTTTACGATAGGTCGAAGGACGGGTTGCTGATTGAAGGAGGGGAAACCCTAGTAAAAATAAGTCATAGACATAAATAAGCCTTAAGCTGGTGATTCCTTTTGGGCACAGATTATTGTGGCGACGTAAATCAAGATGAAATTTGACGAAACTTTCCGAAATGCTTTCTTGTAGCGTTCTCACACCCTCCGCGCAATCCCGATTCAAAAAAATTCGAGATTTCCTTTCTGGGCGGTTTTTCCCAATTTCTGAAAGTCTGTCAGCAGCTATACAGTTATGACTATATTCATTCGAAAGATCTCGTTGAGCTTCATATTTTGCTTTTTAAAGCAACGTTCTAGCTTTTCTCTATCGTGAGATATAGCCGATTTTCTTATTTTGGCGTAGGAAACTTTTCATTTTTGCAGAAATCAAATAATCCATCATTTCTTGAACTACGCAAGCCATAAAATCAACTAAGGGCGTCGATCTGAAGGTCTCATAGGGGCAAATTATCCGTCTTCCCACAGCTATCCCGTACGCTGCTATCATAAAAAATGTAGTTTTTGCAAAAACACGACCAATTTTATTCCAAAGATTGTGGAGCATTCACCATGCAAGCTGGAGGGCTGCTACCTAACAGATGCGTTCTGCACAAATATACACAGGGACGATTTTTAGTTGTCCCGATTACTGCTGTCTAGCTAAAGTAATCGCTTGACAAATTTGGAAAAAGTAGGCAAAATACAGGTTACGCACACATTTCAACTTGTTTCTCCATAACGAAGAGTGATTTCACAATAAATAAAAAATCGCCCCAGCTATTTGATGGGGTATCGAATGATATAACCGATGTCTCGCGAAAAAACTTACTTGAGTCTGCAAAATTATACTTCTTCTAAAATGTGTTAAAAATATTTTAGAAAAGCAACATTAGTTTCATGGTATGCACTAAAAAGTCAAACTGCATCTTGATGAGAAAATGTCAAGCTGCATCTTGATATAAAAATGGCTTCTTACTCCAAGCAATGAATGAGTAATAATGGTGTAAACTTTATGTGACCAAAGGGAATCACCACCTTAAATAAAGTAAGCCCACATTTCATTGTACGTATTATGTGTAATAGCCAGCCTACTACAGCCACCACGTCAGTGAGAGGGCGATTTCTTTGCGCCCGGCCACGACACTCACCTCAACAGATCCCTCCGGGAAGCCAAACCGTTTCTGAACGACAGAGGTGAGCTCTCTGATCCGACGTCCCTTCTCGCCCAACACATTCTGCGTTCGAGTCGCCATGATGATCACTTCTGTCCGCGTCGGAGTTTTACGAACCTAAAATAAATACAAACAAACAAGGCATCCTACACCGCCGTAGTTGTCCACAAATGCGTGCCAAACAGACTACGGATAAATAGAAATTCAGAAAATAGCACTGTCTGCCTGCGCTCACGAGCATTCAATAATATGATCTCTAGCTTTTTTTTTCTACGGGGGGGGGGTGGGGGCTCCAGACTTGGGTTCGGGATCCTCCCAAGATTCGGGCTTCAACCCCCACCCCCCAACTCTACAGTACCCTGAAAAATAGGGTTTTTAGGATAAATTTGGAAACATTTTCTGGCTTCGCCGAATTTTAAGACATTTTTAGCTATTTTAAGCTTAAATTTAGGTTAAAAATCGTTAAGCAGCAAAAAATACCTCGCCACTTTTTAAACATTTTTCGAAAAAATTTTCTCCCCCCAGACTTCTCCCCAGAAAATAACCTAGTGAGTGAAGTTTATAACAGAGTCCTGCCTGAATTTGCTTCTGCGGCCTGTAGTACGTACGTGTAAAAGGTACACAATAGTGAACGTACCTCAACACCAGAATAGCCATCCTCTGCCAATTCTCGCATCAAGAAGTTATTCAGTTCAGCCTTGAAAACACCTTCCGACACAAACTGAAATAATCATATTATAATAAT
>JASAND010018107.1:0-35409 GCA_030248195.1 Trissonchulus latispiculum
TCGTCAGCATCCCCACCGTCAGACCGTATCCCGGTCGCCAGAACAGCGTCAGCAGCGTCAGCGTCAGCATCGTCAGCATCGTCAGCATCCCCACCGTCAGACCGTATCCCGGTCGTCAGTGAACAGCGTCAGCGTCAGCGTCAGCGTCGTCAGCGTCAGCAGCGTCAGCGTCAGCGTCGTCAGCGTCAGCAGCGTCAGCGTCAGCGTCAGCATCGTCAGCATCGTCAGCATCCCCACCGTCAGACCGTATCCCGGTCGTCAGAGAACAGCGTCAGCGTCAGCGTCATCGTCAGCGTCAGCGTCGTCAGCATCCCCACCGTCAGACCGTATCCCGGTCGCCAGAACAGTGTCAGCGTCAGCGTCATCGTCAGCATCGTCAGCGCCATCATCATCATCATCATCCTCATCAGGTCTCCTGCCCGTGGCCCTGCCTGGCCACCTAACCTCCAACAGAACTGATTGGACTATTGCCACAGCTACATCAAACTGTTTGGATTTCTGCCACAGAAGATCCCTGGTCCTATCCTGCTCCGGCGCTGGTTACCATGATTCGGTAACCTACTCCCTATAGACAGTGGGAGTACCACGGAACTCTTTTAGCGCCACCCCGATCCAATTCTTGATCTGAAACTTTAACAGTTTTGTAAAAAGTATGCGTAAGCTGTAGTGGTATTGTACTCTGCGGTTTCTTCCTTTTGCCTAAAAAGGATGGTAACTTTAATTGTGATTGCTGGATGGTTAGTTGTGGTCTTTGACGTATCGTGCCCCAGGTTTGCTCCTTTCGTCCTAAAAGGTTCCTCGGATTGATTCCTTTGGCTGACTAAAACCTAATCTCGCAAATCGCGGCGATACATCGTCTGGTATCGTGCTTGTCTGTCTTTGTCTGTATATTTTGCCCCCCTAGTGTAACTTTACCGGCTTTTTTATTGGGTGAAGTGTGATGGGTAGTCTAATTTTCCGTGTTTTTGTACAGTTGTTTCTGATGGTTTTGGTGGTAAATGCACCCCCCTTTTTGGACACTAAAGGAACTGATGGAAAATTCCTGTTTTTGTACAATTTGCCTAACTGTCGTTGTCTGATATCTGTAAATAGTTTTGTTCAGTTCGGTTTGCAATTAATGGGTTCATGAAAGCGAAAAATATTTGATAATAGGCTTATCTTGCAGAATTTTGGGGACAAAATGAAACCCCAAGAAGCCCTTGAGCAAACCATTTTTCATCTTAAAAGATTAGTTTCCTTTCTTATCGAAAAGAATCACGGTTACTCTAAAAGACTCTTGCGCTTGCCGAAAGGACCATGACTGACAGGACAAAGACTTAAGACGCTGGGTGACTGACCCAACTACAATTTTGTTTTCTCCCAAGAATCAGTCTTGGGGCAGACTCGGTCGAGGATAGTTGTATTTTTCCTGCTTGTTCTTGCTTTAGTTACAGCTCAGTGTGAGCTTGGTCTTGGTTGCTCGGAGAGAGCTTGATTTACTTTGTGTGCAGTCGGAGTTGTTTAGTCACAGTCGCGTTGAATTCAGTCTCACTTTAGCCCCCAAATTGCCTCTATTTTGTGTTATTTGCCTGTTTGCTAATTGACCGCCCAACCTTCACAATCCTGTTCAGTCGGATCATCGCTGTGGTAAGCGTAAGTTAGAGTAACCAGTGAACGCTGGATCGAGACGAGTTTCTCCAGGTCTCATCTTTTATATTGAGAAGATCCACAAGTTTGAGTATTGCAACAGCAGTTATTGCAGAACCTAGAATTGTTTTGAGATTGTATGTTCATAATCTGAGGGGTCCGTGGATTCACTTGTTGTATTGTGTTTAGCTATTGATGTGTTACTTGCAACTTAAAATTGTACTGATTATAGTTTCGCATTTTGAACTGCCGTAACTAATTCTTTGTACTGACGCTCAGTAATCTTAATAGAATTCAAACTTTTTGTCTTGTCTCCCATAGGGAATAACTGCATGACTAGTTAGGGTCTGAATGCATAGAAAGAGAGAGATCTAACTAAACAACTAGCCAGGTGTCAAATTTGCCTTTTTGGTCCTATTTCAAAGAATAGCTTAATCTCTCATCTCACCTCAGTCTATTACGTTCCTATACCTGGAGGAGAGGCTGCGGAAACCGGATAGAGCCAGTAGCTGACTGACTCACCTAGTTTGTATCATTGTAATAGTTAGGCTTACTTGTTGGTGGGAGGCGTAAAACCCCTGAGAAAGTAAAAGAGTGAAAAGCCAGTGCCAATAAAAGGAGTACTTTGACCTAAATTAACCCTCAGCAAAAGCCTATTTCATTACATATATATTGCCTTATTCCAAAGTTTCATATTTTAATGTTGTAAACGCTAAAATTACTTAGGCGAATTGAGGATTTAACATTAATCATGTGACGATAAATACATGTATTATTAATGAAAATAAAATGCTAACGTTACTGCGGGGAATTATTGTTAGTTCGAGCGAAACATATTACGGAAACACAAAACATTTTAAGCTAAAATATGAATTACTATTTTATAGTTAAATCTTTCAAAA
This sequence comes from Trissonchulus latispiculum, assembly GCA_030248195.1. Taxonomy (NCBI): domain Eukaryota; kingdom Metazoa; phylum Nematoda; class Enoplea; order Enoplida; family Ironidae; genus Trissonchulus; species Trissonchulus latispiculum. The sequence goes on from JASAND010018107.1 coordinate 2,529, forward strand.
ACTGATGGCGGGCCGGACTGTAGGCCCGCGGCCCGGCCCGGCCCGAGAACTTTGATCGTCGGCCCGTCCGGCCCGGCCCGCCGGCCGGGCCGGGCCGCGGGCCGCAATGCAGGCCTCTAATCTATATGTAGTGAAAGTGATCTCATTATACAAGTTAAAAGTTGTGAAGAATGTCAAACATTTATGATTGTCAAAATTGTACATAATTAGCTATTTTTAAAATTTTAAGCACTTTGGAAATTTTTTAAGAGCATTCTATGATTAACACAAGCAAAATTTGACTGTGCATTTATAAATTCGAGTGTGCAGTGCATTTTGGAGAAAAGTAATAAAATGCACAAAACATCCTGCCATTACAACCGGTGAGTGGCTAGACCAAATTCGGTGGGTAAATCCAATTTCAAGCGTGAAAACATGGCTACATAGGTTAAATTGGTAAATAACTGTGGACAAGCGGGAGGAGACAGGAGGGAATTCCTGACCACAAGAAACTATGAGGCACTGGCACGGCACAGAAATTGAACGAATCGCAAGGGATAAGAAATCTGTTTACATGCAAATCCAACAATTTCCAGGAAGTATATATACCTAGGTTTTGGGTTTGGGTAGATATTTTCTAATTTTCTCTTAGAATATCAAAACCATTTGTTAAAATCCTCTAAACGTGTATTTTTTAAAAACACACTTATGTTAACTACCGGTTTACTGTCCGGTGATTAAACCGGTATCTAAATGGCGAAACGACCCTACCTAGCGTGCAACTTGCTCTAGGAAAAGAAGTAAGCCTAACTAAAGGAACCCTAATGAAGCAATAAAGAAAGCATTGTATTTACTAAACAGAATTCATTGTATTTACTGAACAGAACTTACGGATTTAACGGCCCAATAATGATGAGTGGCTCTACTGCCCGCCGTTAACCAACCAAAGACAATACTGACAAATTAGCATACTTAGCTAATGGATTCTGTTTATGAGTCATACCTCCAGCCAAAGATTACACACAGCTCCTAACTTACATTGATCAATTGCTAAACTGAAGTAAGATAATTTAAAGTGGAGTGGATTACAGTTAGTAAAGTAGGTTTTTAACACTTAATCGGGTTAAAAACTTTTAAAAGCTAACTAAATTTGGACTAATTCTTTGACATTAAGGTCACGTTTAAGCTTATAGTTTCCACAGGGAATAACAAGATACTGATCACGGATCGATGGAAATTTTCGGCTTGGTATGGTGTTCAAAAATGTACATGTGGAAACTGATAATGCAGTCACTCATCAGCTAAGAAGTATATATCAGCCACTACATTGAATCAGCGTTCAAGTAAGACAAACTGACTATACCTCCCAGTAAACGCTTTCAGTAAACAATTTCAGATCGTCAGTTCTTTGCAAAGGATAAAACAGGCCTTTTGCATTGAAAAAACTTTGACATGCTGAATCCTGTATACTGCCCCAAACTAAAACGAGAAGGGTCAGATTAGCAGCTACCTAAACGGACACTGCGAATTTGGCAGTTATGTGCATCCTATTTCTGACGCCAGTGGGGTTTCTGACGCCAGTGCTACAGTAACACAGTAATATTACAGCTGCGATATTACAGCTGATTGGATCAAGTGTTCCCTGATAAAAGCCATTCCTTTCATAAAATAACACACCTGGGCGGAATCATTCCCCTTTTAGGTGTCACTTAGGTGTTTCCCTCTGTTGCATACTTAATATTTACTATTGGCATTAGATGTAAAGTCTCTTAGCTTTAGCAACACAGAGCTGAGGCATCAGAACAACATACGCATTATTTCAAACTTGATAGGTAGGTTTTATAGAGTTTAACGCCTAAAAAGCCTAGTTGAGGTTTCGACTTTATCCAACTCTTCAAGGAAGGGGCAATTAAGCCAAAGACAAAGCGGATTCATCCAATTCGGTATCCACGCTTCTGACATCGGTAGAAGGCACAGCATCAACAGTGACAACAGGAAGGGCAAGATAGAGTTCATTTTCCAGTAAATCAATCGTTCACAACGACTAAACAAATGAATTGTTATGCTGGATCAGGTCAGAACCTTTTAAGCTGCAAATTTATGCCATTTGCAGGCTGCTATGCTTTTGCATATTTTGCATAAAATAAAGTAGGAGTGTTCTGCTCTATATGTATATTGCATGGGAGCGAATGTGCTGCAACTGTTTTCAGTAGCCATGCGTTTCCAAAGTGAGAATGAAAATTTAATAAATGAAATAGATGAATATGGAATAAAGTTGCTGAAGTTGTGTGAAGTTAGCTCCCACAGGAAACATATATATTCGTTCAATTTCCACTAAGTCTGTCAAACGCTCAGTATCTGTGTAAATTCAGTTAGCATGTACCTATGTTGAATTCAAGTTCCGAGATTCGGAGTTTTGTCGGAAATCGAAGGTTAGCGTCAAGAGTGCATAATTGCACTATATATAAGAAGAGTAAGCCACTAGAGGGCTCCTCTTCTTGGCATTGCGTAGCGGTGCTCCGCCCACAATAGGCGAATGTTCCCCCGTTTGGTGAGGGGGTAGCTCTCTTCGACAAAGCATACCCCCCTCGTTTGGTGGGGGGGTAGCAGAAAAGAGGTCCCCGTTTGGTGGGGGGGGGGGTAGCCAACAGCCAATCAGATTGCAGAGACCCCCTCCCCGTTTGGTGGGGGGGTATAGCAGAGGATTACGGTAGTTTTTGTTCTATTTGAAAAAGGGTCCCCGGTTGGTGGGGGGGGGGTCGCAAAGAGAGGTCCCCGTTTGGGGGGGGGGTATGCAAAAGGGGTCCCCGTTTGGTGGGGGGGGGGTAGCCAACAGCCAATCAGATTGCAGAGACCCCCCTCCCCGTTTGGTGGGGGGTAGAGCAGAGGATTACGGTAGTTTTTGTTCTATTTGAAAATGGGTCCCCGTTTGGTGGGGGGGTAGGCAGAAGGGGGTCCCCGTTTGGGGGGGGTCGTCAACAGTCAATCAGATTCAGCCAATCTTAGTCTGACTTGGCGACCCCCCCCCAAACGAGGACCCCTTCTACCTACCCCCCCAAACGGGTACCCCTTTTGCAACCCCCCCCACCAAACGGGGACCCCATTTACATACCCCCCCCACCAAACGGGGAGAGGGTACGCTTGTCGACCCCCCCCCAACTGGGGAACATCCGCGTATTGTGGTCGGAGCACCGTTACGCAATGCCAAGAAGAGGAGCCCTCTAGTGGCTTACTCTTCTTCTTAATAATAGTGCAATTATGCACTCTTGCTAAAACCGTCTGAGTGGCTACCGAAAACAGCAGCAGCAGAAGGCTGTAGCCACTTTCTCATTTTCAGAAAACAGGATAAATGCATTACGTTAAGTGAGAAAACTCATTGAAACAAAGTTTGTTGGGATCTGATCATCAGCAAACTGATCATCACAATTTGTAGTTCATTGCTTACAAAATTTCTGTAAGTGCAATTATGCACTCTTGTTAGCGTTAGGGCAAAGTTTCACTGGTACTTGTCGGTTCGGTATTTGTTTTATTTGTATCCCAAACTTTTGAAATTTATATTTCATCTTTGAGTTATAATTTTTGCTTTTCGTTGGTCAATTTGTGTTTTTGAGGTCATCGCTTCAGTTAGTGAAGGTCGACATTTTCCACACACCATGATAATTACCTGTGATCTTAGTCCCGTCTAATTTCTAGTCGGGCAGCGTATTTTATTCAATAATTCGTGCAGTTTAACAGCTGCAAAGTTAAACTTTGCTTTGCTTTGCTTCAATGTTTCCATACCTGTTTTCAAGATTAAGCGATACACTAATCCAGAAAGATTCGCAAACTTCTAATTAATATGAATAATCCAAAATCCCTAGTTTCGCGTCTTCGTTTCTCGCCATTGGCCGTCACTCCTGCTGAGATAACTTGACTATGCACGAGCAAATTCCTGGTAGCTGGTTTTACGCAATTTGACTGACCAGTGCTGGCATTGTTGGCTATTAGTACAAGTGTAATGGATAAGCCCGGGAGTTTAACCACGGCACTACCACCATTCCAAAGGGCTGGCGCAATGCAACACGGACTTGACTACTAAGGAAATCTAATCCAGGCTGCTCTTTTTTCGATCCCGGACGAGCCTCGCAAGGTTTGGGGGATTTGAAGTTTTGGGGGACGCCAATCTGTCTGGCGCCTGAGTTGAAAGGGGGAGATTGGACCGGCAGCACGCTAAATAAATACTCCAGGCTAAATAAAGACTGGCTCAAACCCTAAATTGGAATGGGTCATAAAGAATTGGGCTGTGTGCGGGGACTGCGCGGTCATGTCGGCACGAATCAGATCCAGGAAATTTGATGGCAACTCATTAGTTGTCTGGGCGATCTCCGCAAACCAGAGGTGAACTGTAGTACGGACCAAGTCGAGAATGGGGTGTATAGTATCCTGGGTGCGGTCTTCATCGGTGGGGAAGGAAACGGCGAACCAATCGTGTGCGAAGTCCAGATAGTAGATTCCGGGAGCTATGGGTGCGACCAAGCGATCCACCTGGTCCGGGGTAGGAGGGACGGAATGATAAGGGAGATATACGGGTTCCGATGCTCCATCCAAGAAGTTCCAGCCATGTTCGCGGTTAACCATTTTCAGGTGGTGAAAATGGAGCAACTCGCGGTACGAAGGCAATTAATTAGGACCAATCGCGTTATGTCGTCGACAAGCTTCTTCGCAGCATAGACTACATTCACCAGGGTTCCATTTTCCGGAACGGCTGTGGGCGGGAAGTCTTCCTTTTCTTGGATTGGGTAGCCGTTCCAGGTCCTACCGCGGCCTAGGCTGGGGGAGAAGCGGACCTTGCGCTAACGTCGGTATCAGGAGTTCATAATAGTGGACTTATAGAGAGATTGGGTGGTAGGGGATCGTGCGCCGACATTGGCCTGCGCGTCCGCACTACGAATACTGGTTGCTGGCGGGAATGATTGAGGAAGGGGTTAACTTTCAGCTGCAATAGAGGGACATGTGTGGATCGTTCAGCTTTCGGAGGTTTACTAGTTGAATATGATGGCATCGGGGCAGGGCGGTTGGCATCCAATCGCGGCAAGGACTGCTGTCCTCTTTCATTTTCGAAATATCAGTAGGTTGACTGGAGGTAACTGGATGAGCCGGCCGAACCTGTTGCGTAAGGGAGGGGACACAGGGAAATGAAAGGCTTCTACCGTATGTAGGTGGGCGAAAAGGCAACACTATCGTGGTGGCAGAGGGAACTAGCACTGGCTGAGGTACAGGCATAAGGGGCTGGTGGGACGGTGTTGGACCACGAACTGCAACTAAAATCTCCGTATTCTGTTCCAAAATGAAACGACCGGCTGCCGTATTGTATTCCATGTCTTGGTACCGGGGTGGTTGGTGGATCTGACCTTGTCGGTCCAGTTCCGGGCCAGGTGCCATAGTGATCTTTTGGAAAAATACCCGATAGCGCTCCCACTCAGCTGTATTGGGATTGGTAATTTCGGCGGGTATGGTGACGACACTGAAGTACTCGTCTCCTGGTTGTAGTTTGCTGATATTGGCTATCACATACATCGGATTAGATTGCACCCGGCCATCATCGGGCTGCCACATTATCGTTGCTTCTTGCTAAGTAAGGTTATCTGGGTCATAGGTGGCCTGAACCTGCCAATGGAGTGCTTTGCCAGCCCGGATGGCTGCCACGAATGCGGAATCGTCGAAATGGGGGAGCCTCACCCTCGGTCCAGAGCGGGACCAACAAGGCGAAGCTGGTCACTTCCTGCCTCTCGGAGGACATTAATCATATCCCGATTTAAAACACCAACGCGTTCGTCAAAGAAGTAAACCGGTCTATTGGGTGAACAAAGGGTCCGGCTGCCGGAGCCCTTGCCGGAAAAGTGTGGTATATATTTTGGGTGTCAAAGAGGTAACCAGAGGGACCAATGTTCTCTCCAGTACGCTCTTCGACGAGGTACCGGATAAAGTGTTGGAACATTGGGAGAGAGGATCCCGGGATATGCTGGTTGGCGTCCACATTCAGAAGATCAAGCTCATCTTGGGTTGGGATCACGGTTAGAGGTTTAATTGGTTGGGCATTAGCAACCAAGGGGGCGGTCATGTGTGAGGGGACGGTTGACGTCACGCCTGTGGGGCCAAAGGCAGAAACAGGCTGTCCCGTTTTATTTTGAAAAGGGCGTAAATGGATAGCTGTAGTGGTCGAGAGAGAGGGGGCGACCAGGCTGGCTGGGGTTTACCTGCCGAGGAGGAGGAGGAAGCTGGATTGGAACAGGCACATTGGTTGGGTGGAAAGCTAGACTAGGGGGTAACCTTGTTCCGCTTGGGTAGAACATACGGCGTCCAAAGCTCGTTCCAATGCGCCAGCCAATCTTCAGCTCTAATGGGTGTTGTTCCCACCTTGAGTTGTCGTCTGTATTGGGATAAGGCATCTGCAGTCTGATTGACAAAAGTGGGTACCCGCAAGGCAAGAGTACGGTAATGAGATGGTAGGTTCCCATCGTTTGGGTGGAACCTCCAGGGTTGGTTGGTCCCATGGGAAGGATGGGAGAGTGCGTGCAGAAGCACCCGCCTGCTGACCGGAGAGGCGCACAGCCTGGGGTTGACGACTTTGGATGGAACGAGAACGATGTCTGCCTTGGGCAGGAGGAGCATCCTCTTCCTGCGCCGCGGCTAGCTTCCAAATCGATAAGGGGAGGTTGGGGTCTTGGTACTTCCAAAATCTCCACGGAATTGGGAGAGCCCGAAGCGTTCCTTTGCCGAATTGGGGTTGGGACTCTTGCTGGATGGAGCACAGGCATGACTCCAATGGTATCTGCCGGCTTCGCCGCATGGGGTCGTTGGAGGAGAGTTCTACTCCGAGGTATAAAGGGGACTGGAATTGCCCTACCACGTGGTTGCTGGTGAGGTGCGAAGGGGCCATGAAGATACTGGGCACCGCTGAGGTGGTGATGTCACTTGGGCCTCCTCGATTGACGGTTAGGTGTTCAGATGAGGTGACACTTCCAGCAGCGTCTGGGGGAAAGCGCGTGGGGAAAGGGAAAGAGGAAAATGTGCAGCTGGATGGGACGGGGACGGCGTGTCTGAGGACGTTGTAGAGGGCAAGACGGATCGTTGGGGTGAGGGTGCCGTCCTCGAAGCGGCATAACAGCAGTGCCGTGCCAGTCGATCGGAGCACAGAGGCATCTGCGTTAGCACCAAGTAGTCCACCGCTGGACGTATTGAAGCAAGGGCTCACAAACTCCTGTTCTCGGAAGATGGGGAGGATACGGTTTTCCAATTCAAAATCAAAGGACCATAAACGGCGGGTATTTGGAGAGAGGTGAGCGCCTTCGCCAATAAAAATGAGTTCGTCATACAGGTCAGCCTGCTGACGACGTTGCTGTTGATAGGGATTGCTTTCCATGGGTGTATGGATTGCAGCTCTTTGAATGGGGCTACAGCCTAGGACTCAGTGTTGCCGTACATCTTGAACTCCACGTGGGCCATAGGCTACACGGACTGTTGCCAACTGGAGGGCTATTTGAAGGTCTTGCCTTGTGACCTCCCGAGGACCTCGTTGGGCCTTCAAGGCGACCGATAAGCCTAATGGGCTGCAAACACAATATTCTTTACATAGGGGCCGGTTGGGCACCATTGCGACAGCGAGCCAAAGTGCTGGGATTGGGAACATCAAACGCTCGGGACAATTAGTTCAAACTACGCGGATTACCACGTAAAAACTCACTTTCGTCGGGTTCTTGCCGGGGCAACTGGGGGAGATCAGAATGGTAGCCGGGAGGTCCTACGGATTGGCGCAACCGCCTAGTCCATTCCACGAATTCTTGTAGTTCGACTAGGACATTATGGAAGCCGAGTGCACCACTCAGTCTTCGGGCATCCCAAAGAGAATTGTGGGTCATTGAGTATCCGGGCGTAAGGCGTATAGCGCGTGAAAAGATGGGCGATTAATTGGACAAAGTGGTAATAATCCTCCAACTGCTGGAGGATGAAGGAGTACATGATCACGTACCTGACCTTGCCAACTTGTGGCGTTGAGGGGGCCCATCAACTGAATAGTGGTAATGGTATATTCCTGGGGGAGGCCGTGCTGCCACTAACTGCCTTCGTGAATGGCTAGAGCTACGGCTGGTGGCAATCATTTGGACAATTTCGGGATAGAAGGTGAGAAAGGGCCCTAATGTCGCCAGGACACGCCGTCAGGGTGGGGTGGGGAAAGGGTTAGCAGCATTATACTGTGGAACAAGGTTGTAGAAATCTAAGCTATATTAGGACAGGGATTCGCCAAGGGTGATTGCCGATTGCTAGAAAAAAATCTCCCCAAGAATCAACACCTTTGGTAGCAATTGTTGCGAAGTTGGTCGTGTACCTTCGGACCCTTTCCACGGTAGTGCGCCAGAACGACTCCCAAGCAGAGGGCAGATCTGGTGGTGGCTGTTGGAACTGAGGCAGGGAGGGTGTGTCCGGTTGAAGGTCACGATTGCCGGGAGGTAGGGTATCGCCTGAGCGCTCAGCTTGGCGACGATGGGATTGCGACGACCGACTAGAGGCACTCTCCTGTCGAGTAGTCGTTGAATGTTGGTTAGAACCTTGTGGATTAGCACTTCTGACTAGGAATATCCGGTCTGCAGACTCCTGGTCGGACTGCGCCGAGAAATATTGGGCCGAGGATGAAGCCGTCGTGGGGGCTTCCGGCAGGGCGGTAGGGTATGCCGTTTCAACCAATGTGTCCGTACCTTGAGGTTGGGATGGGACGTCGGAACGCTGCTGGGTATCTTCGGATGTGGATCTGACTGTGAGAACCACAATAGCACTAACTATGACTGGCGTTCAAACGTTATATAAAACTCCAAATAACAGAATACAGTGCTCATGTGATAAAAGTGATATCTAAGGGGAGGGGAAGTGGGTGTTAACTGTGGAATTTGTGGAATTTCTCCATCCCGGGGGTGTGCTGCGAGTTTTAAAGTGCCATACAATTACGATAAACGTGAAGGAGGGTGGTTTAACGCTACAGAGGGAAATGAAGCAAACCCAAAAAATTGAAGTGGCGGTATGAAAATCACAGGGGGTTATGAGGGCTGAGGTCATGGAACGAGGATAAATTCTAAATTCCATGGCGGGAAACGAAGTTTCAGAACCAGGGAAATTTATTAGGTAGTCCCAGCCCATTATGAGCATAGGGACTTCATTTAGACGTTAAGCCGAAACTTATCTGGATATAGCACCTGGTACATCTGAATACGTAGGGGACCCGGAACCGTAACTGCAATAGATTCTGGTATTACTGTAATGCAAAGCATCATCAAAAGCCATAGGAAAGTCAAGATAACAGTCATTTCCCCAGTAAATCAGATCAGGGCCGTCACAGTGAATAAATTTTAACATTACCTCGGCGTTTGCTGAATTTGCCTCTTCGAAAACGAAAACGAAAATATTTTTCTACAATGGCATAAAGAAATTTTGTAAGCAATGAACTACAAATTGTGATGATCAGTTTGCTGATGATCAGATCCCAACAAACTTTGTTTCAATGAGTTTTCTCACTTAACGTAATGCATTTATCCTGTTTTCTGAGAATGAGAAAGTGGCTACAGCCTTCTGCTACTGCTGTTTTCGGTAGCCATTCAGACGGCTTTAGTTTTAGGCTGAGAAAAATATGAAGATTCAGTACTAACAAGCGTGCATAATTGCACTTCAATTAAAAAGAGTAAGCCACTAGGGGGCTCCTCTTCTTGGCATTGCGTAACTGTGCTCCGACCACAATACGCCAATGTTCCCCCGTTTGAGGGGCCGACCAAATTGACAGCGCATACCCCCCCCCGGCAAACAGAGGTCCCCTTTTGGGGGGGGGTCGCCAACCGCCAATCAAAATGCAGCAACCCCCCTCCGTTTGGAGGGGGGCTTAGCAAAGGATTACGGTAGTTACAGCTCATTTCCAAAAAGGGTCCCCGTTTGGGGGGGGGGTAGCTAAGAGTGGTCCCCGTTTGGGGGGGATCGCCAGCAGCCAATCAGACCCACCAAACGGGAGCCACTTTCGGCTAGGGGGGTATACCCGTCGACCGCCCCCCCCCAAACGGGTGAACATTCGTATTGCGGTCGGAGCACCGTTACGCAATGCCAAGAAGAGGAGCCCTCTAGTGGTGGCCTAAAAACTAAACCAAAACCTCTTCGCTGAAGTGAAAAACGAAACCCCGATACCTTTCAAGAACAGTTTGAATATGGAGAAACTCGAATTGCAAGAGCGAGCTGCGAGCTTATATTTAAAGATTTTGTGGCTTCGCTCAAGAAAACAGCATTCTTTCTCAATGATGTATTTGCAAACGATTATATAATAATTGTGTAAATAAATAAAAATGCAAAAATGTAAATGTAATAAACGAAAAATAATTATATGTATGAGCTTCCTTTTAGAGGATTCAGCTCGCAAACATCAAACATAAATAATTACGTCTTGTTTGTAAATTTTCCGATAGTTCTCTTTATTATTTTATGTTTACTAAACTTTAGAAATAAGGTCTCTGGCCTATCACTTGACGAAGCTACGAACTGTAAGCATAAATTTAATACCACAAATTATCTCTTGCACAAATTTATTGCTTTTAAGCGTTTATTCATAAAATATCGTATTTCATATTTAAGTTCCAATTTTATCCTCCCCAAGGATAAAATCCAAAAGATGACCCTGGGCCATCTTTTCCCTCATCGAGTGGATATCCAAGTACCATCGATTCTGTTGTTATCAAGAAGAAAATCATCACGAATAGCCACAGTAGAAGCGTGATATAGCTCATTTTACAGCAAATAAAGTCCGTCACAGCACGAGCAAACGAAAATGGTTTGGCTTTCAAATCGTTACCTTTTAAACCAGCTAATTTATGTCATTCCCAGCACTTTGTATGCCATCTCGCTAAAACAGAACATCTAAGCTGATGTTTAGTGCACAATTCACATCAAGCATGAATGAGTATGATGAATGTGTAAATTTCATTTCATTATACAATAATTGCCTGCTAATATTTCTATTCTGCGGAGCGGAACATATTCCCCGGGTTATAGCATGTAATGCATGTACGGTTTTGTTATTGTAATTCCGCTGGAGCGGAATATATTCCCAGGCCAGTTTTAGTTCTGAATTTAGCCTTATGGAAACCTGGCATTGCGAATGACCTGAAAATCCTTTATAAAAGAAATTGAAACGGCGTAGAGGTTAAGGCATTCGACTAGCACCGCAATAACCCGAGTTCGATTCGCAGTGATATAAGCTTTAAGAAGGTTGTCTGAGAAGTGGATATATACAGAAATGTATTCCCCTTTTAGTTCAGGTATTGGCAATATATGTCGTAAAGAAGATCCTGAACTTTAGTTGAGCTGTGTATAGACTTAACAAAAATCTTAGCAACACCAAAACTTTAGGACGTTTCAAAAGAAATAGTGTATATTTTTATTGCTGCTGGAGCAGGATTTAATAAAACGACTTCTATCAATGTTTAGCATGTATTTTTTCTGTTCGTCCACGTCGAGATCCTATCTTCGACACAGGGCTAGTATAGATCGAAATATAATATAAATATAAAAGTATAGTATAGATATGAACTCGATCGGATTCAATGCGATAATGATAACAACGATAATTCAATCGATCTCTCTAATCGATAATGTCTGCGGAGTATTCCAGAAACAAATAAAGCCAGGGCGTATTGCTAAATTTTGGAAGATTTATATGATAAAATTCGATAAAACTTCAGAAATAATTTAGATCGGATTCTTCTGAAAGTGTACAGGGTCACTTTGACCGATGTTTGCTGACTTTAAAAATAAACATACTAGCCCATGTGTTGAAGATAGGAGAAGCTGAAGACAAGATCATCCCTAAAAGGGGCATAATTCCGCAGTTGAGCTATTGTGATATCATAAATGAAAGATTTCTGAATACAGATTGTTCCATCTACTTAGTCAGCCATCTATTCTCAGGAAAAATTCAAATTCGAGACATGATTCCTCCGACTGTAGGTCGTTGAACTTTAGACCAAACAAGTTGGCCCCAAAAGGGGCAATACTCCTACATGGACCTTAATAATTTCTGTCGAAAACATTCACAAATATGCTTAAACGTAATGCATATTGCTTATTATTCTATTCTGTTCTAAGTATAAATCAGCATGAGTTATATTCAGTTTGCCGCTTATCTTTAGCATTGCTTTTCCTTGGCCGTTGAGATGACCAGTAAAGCTCAGTTAGTGATTAACCACCCACTAACTAATGACCAACGAGGACCGATGAGGGCTCATCGTATTTTCGCTGAAATGCAAAGATGGAAGTTTGAAGTTGAGCTCTAAATTCCATCTTCAAAGATTCATCTATGTGCCTATGGGCAGCTCCCAAGCTACACTTCCGCACACAAAAATTTGCAACCGTTTAGATTGCTGACAGTTCATAACTGCGATAAAACTCTAAGTTCCGTCGCTTATATAGCCGCAAACCTAATTTGCATAAATGAACTTCTGCAAAAAGCGCCCTATACTAGCCCTGTGTCGAAGATAGGATCTCGACGTGGACGAACAGAAAAAATACATTCTAAACATTGATAGAAGTCGTTTTATTAAATCCTGCTCCAGCAGCAATAAAAATATATGTCGCGGACTAACTACCGATGTGGACAAATAAGTTATTTGTCGGGTCAAACAGACGATCTCTGCATGACGTCTGCGCTCATTTTCTTCTCTTTATATGCATATGACATTTATGCATATGTGAGGATGCAGGTAACTATATATTGCATGTACGTACGTCTACACCACACCACCGTACGTATATACCTCCACCTGTTATGCACGGAGAACGAAACACAGAATTATACACACATTGCTCCTTTTGTAAATGCAAATAGAATTGCAGTTAAGACTCAATTATTACGCATTATAGAAAGGAGGGGGCAAGACTGTTCTATTTAACGTGAGGCGCAATTTTTGCCAAAATCAATCAAGTCTAGTATTTAAACTGCACAATGGAACATATTTTAGTAACTAAATCAATTTAAATTTAAAATTATATTTTTAATCTAAAAGCAACTTGGCACAACTTTAAATGAACACATTAGTTCATCAATAAAGGAAGCAAAGAAAACAATTTTCAGTTATAATTGTAATTTTAACAAGCTGAAATTTTACATTTTTTGATTATTATCACGCCTATTAATTTAATTTACAAAATTAAAAGCAAAATCATCCGTTTAAATCCACTTTTAGTGTTATGTGTTAAGGGTTAATTTGCTCGACAAACAAAAAATGAAGTGATTTTGTAAGAAGATAATTACTCAAGTAGCAGTCAAAAGTAGCAGTCAGTCAGTACCATTACAGCACTACAGTATATTTTTTCGGTAAAATGTAAATTCAAATTATCGCCTCCTAGTCAAATGCGAAACTGTCACATTGGCGCCATACCCAGGTTGATTTCAAAACGGCCAGTGGGCGTTTTAGTGGGCAAACTTAGGACTGAGCAAATTTACAGATTGGTGGGCAAAATTACAAAATTTTGCTATGCGACTTTTAACCTTAATTGTTTTAATTTATCTCGTGTTTTTATTCCATACCATCATATTTGTGACTGCTGCTACACTTTTCAGTTGAAGTCTTTTCACTTTTTAACTTAATATACATCATTTTCCCATGAACCACTTTCTGTGCGTAATTATCTTGTTACAAAATCACCCAATTTTTTGTTTGCCGAGCAAATCTTAACACTTAAAACATTCAGAAATATATACCGAATTTCGTTACTAAACTCTGTTTGATGTTTCATTAAAACAAACTGTCTGATCTTTTCAAATTAAAACTAACGTTTTCCTGTTACTGAAGTACCAGTATTCTTAGGGTAAAATTAGGCTATATAATTCTTTGTTTCGTTCTCCGTGCATAACAGGTGGAGGTATATACGTACGGTGGTGTGGTGTAGACGTACGTACATGCAATATATAGTTACCTGCATCCTCACATATGCATAAATGTCATATGCATATAAAGAGAAGAAAATGAGCGCAGACGTCATGCAGAGATCGTCTGTTTGACCCGACAAATAACTTATTTGTCCATATCGGTTGTTAGTCCGCGACATATACACTATTTCTTTTGAAACGTCCTAAAGTTTTGGTGTTGCTAAGATTTTGTTAAGTCTATACACAGCTCAACTAAAGTTCAGGATCTTCTTTACGACATATATTGCCAATACCTGAACTAAATGGGGAATACATTTCTGTATATATCCACTTCTCAGACAACCTTCTTAAAGCTTAGATCACTGCGAATCGAACTCGGGTTATTGCGGTGCTAGTCGAATGCCTTAACCTCTACACCGTTTCAACTTCTCTTATAAAGGATTTTCAGGTCATTCGCAATGCCAGGTTTTCATAAGGCTAAGTTCAGAACTAAAACTGGCCTGGGAATAATTCCGCTCCAGCGGAATGACAATATCAAAACCGCACATGCATTACATGCTATAACCCGGGGAATATGTTCCGCTCCAGCGGAATAGAAATATTAGCAGGCAATTATTGTATAATGAAATGAAATTTACACATTCATCATACTCATTCATGCTTGATGTGAATTGTGCACTAAACATCAGCTTAGATGTTCTGTTTCAGACGGTTTTGGACCAAACAATTATGGCGAAGTTGGAAACGTTTTGAGAAATTTGATCAAAAATCATTAAAATTTGGCATTTTCTCGGCACCCTGGGGGGAAGTGAAAAAACTGCGGTGGGGTGACTGCCCCCCCCTAAAAAGCTCTGTTGCATGGTTCAGCTTTATGCCGAGAAAATGGACTTCTGCTGGTCCATTCGCCAATGCTCCGATTGGTAAACAATTCCTGATTGTCTTGGCAGAATACCACAGCAAATGGGTAGAAGTTGCCTCGACCAACAGTATAACTTCAAAGGCGATAATATCCTTTCTTAATACCATTGCCTCATGCTATGGTCTTCCCTGTGAACTAGGTACGGATCATGAACCTCAATTTATCAGCACCGAATTTCAACAATATTTGGCATTCCAAGTAATTTCCCACTTCAGGACCGCTGTGTATAACCCTTCCGCAAATGGTATCATCGATAGAATTAATCGCACGGCGAAAGAAGGCTTACAAGTTAACCTATTAGATGGGAAAAGTTGGCATGATGCCATGCAATCGATGTTGCTTGCATATAGAACAACAGAGCATCGCGGAACAAAGAAATCTCCCGCTGAATTGTTCCTAGGCCGAAGATTGAGAACAAGATTGATTCCACCTGAAATTTTAGAGAATTTTCCACCTATACAACCACTAAGTTTTCCAAAGTACAAGAACTATCAAAATGCCTATTCAAGACGAGCAAGATGCTTGGGAGCTGTTCCTCTTACAAAGTCTAACATCAAAGTAGGAGACTATGTAAGATTCAAGTTGGTATCTAAAAGAAAGGGCGCTTCAGCGTTTTCTAGACAATTGCAAGTTGTCAAGAAAGTACAAAGAAATACATTTCAACTGGAGAATGGTCAGACATGGAATGGAAGGTCATTGGCATGATTTCCTAAAGGTCAACTGCCCAAGCAGCCAAAGATCTTAGAAGACGATCATGCAAGACCGGAAGACTGGAAAGCGATTGATGACGTCCCAAATCAGCAGGACAGACCAATGGGGAATGACCGGAACAATATAATACCGCTGATTATTCATCCACTGCCAGAGCTTCGAAGGTCCACCCGTAATCGACGCCCACCGGAAGTGTACATTCCCACTACAGATCAATTTGAAAGACGGGTCAGACTTTAAAAACAGAAGGGAAAAGATGTAGTGTCTTAAAAATGGAAAACAGATTTTAAAAAGATATGTTCCGTCATTATATATGAGTGTTGCGGTAAATTGAAGTGATTCTTAAGAGCCTAGACTCCACAGAAACTATGGCTACCCCCCCAACCCCCCGCCTTACACCTATGGCCTCTACTACATCCAGGAAACGGGTGGGCATTAGCTAACTAAGTGTCGAAATCCGACAGGGAAATATGCTGCCGCCGCAAACCGCCCATGAAACGAAATTAGGGTAAATTTGTAAGCGTCTCTACCGGTACGCCCCAACAAGAGAACCCACCCTCTCTCTTTTAATTTTAGCGGAACAGTAACCATTTCATGTAGCCTCCATTGCCTCCACTACATCCACCAAACTAGTGGACATTAGCTAAGTGTACAGGATGTAGCTCACTGTGTGACAGGCTGTAAGTAGCAGAATGGAAGTGTTCTGGCGCCCTGTCTTTAAAGCATTTGGCAGAATAAAGAAATGGATGGACGTGTTTCAGCACCCAATCAAACAAAGCAGCTGAGGCCGCAGAACAGCAATTAATTCGTGTATCCACTACCTCCACTACCACGAAACTAGCGGACATTAGTTACGTGTCCAGAATGGAGCGCCACAAAACCTCCACTGTGCGACATGCTGTCAGTGGCGGCCAGTGGCTGAATGGAGGTGAATGGAAGTGTTCTGGCACCCTGTCTGACAGCTTTAAAAGAAACACGTGTGCATTTTCCGAGTACAATTTCAGATATCTTCTACACGACTTCCGCGCACAATTTCAGATATTTTCTACACAACAGGAAGCTTGGAATTTCTTAACCATTTTTTGTAGTAAAGTCAGTGATTTTGATTGAGATTTTGAGAAGCCGCTGCAGATGCACCTTTTACACTTCGCTGTCCAAAGGTCCAATCATTGTCGCAAATGTTTTGTTTCTCGACTGAAAATTAAATTTATACACTACCTCTTAGCAAATATCAAAAGCCATATAATAAAACTTTCCGGAACTGCAGAGAAGAGACCGACAATACCTCTGAATGGAGGTGACGGCCAACGGCGAATTGCAGTTCGTTAGCCGTTGGCCGTTGGCCGACCAACGACCAAGGCCGGCCAACAGTCAACGGCCAATGACTGGTCAACGGGCTGCCAACGTACAGTTTTCAGGCCCAGATGGGAATTTTTTAAACTATAGTTAATTGACCATCTTCCAACATCAAAAGCTTATCATGTTTTGTGTACACTCAAGAATAGCAGCGGACCACGGGAAACAAGCCTGTTTCCCGTGGCAAATCAACAAAATTGGGCCAGAATTAGGCCAGAGATGCAAGTTTTGTTCAGTTAGTTAATCTGTTCAAGTAAATCCGTGAGATTCTGTCAGGATCTGTTCATAATAACCTCGGACGGGCCAGGCGGCCCGGTTTGTGTAAGAAGAGGACGGAAACTAGCGAGATTTTCGGATAATGTGCGGATAGCGAGAATTGCACGTTTTTGAGAGTTGCTTCATCCAATT
Organism: Trissonchulus latispiculum; assembly: GCA_030248195.1. Classification (NCBI taxonomy): domain Eukaryota; kingdom Metazoa; phylum Nematoda; class Enoplea; order Enoplida; family Ironidae; genus Trissonchulus; species Trissonchulus latispiculum. The sequence goes on from JASAND010018107.1 coordinate 19,832, forward strand.
TCAAGTCATTAAGACCCGACTTGGGTCCAGTAGTGAGGGCATTACAAACCATTTTGTCTGCGCAAAGAATTAGCGCAAGTTTAATCAAAAACAACAAGTTGTGCTTTAAAAAGGGCCAAGAAGGCCAGTTTTTGTGACAGGAAATTGCATAGTACTTTGCGAAGCGAAGCAATGGAAGAAGTCTAATTGACCTTCACTTTAGTGAAGAGAGCGGGCAGAAGCTACTGACCAAATCCAACTCTTTAATTCACCCTCGCTGAATTGTTGCTCCACTGTCACCGAGGCATCATGGCCTCTCAAGGTTAGGTGGAGCAAGGGCTCAGCTTGTTAAAAGGTTCCGTCTAAATGTCAGTAGCTTCACGGCCTTGCGCCTCTTCAGCATTCTTCTCTCAAATTCCTTTTTCGTCAATTCACAAGTTCAAATAGGGCCCAAAATGCACATTTTGGGCCAGGAAAGCGAAAGAACGAGTAATGGTTGCTGGGTTCGATTCCCGCACCGTGACCTTGTATTAATGGGTTTTAACCCATTTGATTCAGGTGCGGATTTGACTGCGAAGCTGCCCATCTGGATCGTTAGACGTTAGCTGCGATAGATAGTGATTTCCTGCTCAGTTAGTAATCCTTGGTATCAGTGGACCGGAAGTCGTCCTGTTTGTGAATCAGTTCTCAGTAGCATCAGTCAGTCAGTATTGTCAGAAGGTACATTAGTCAATCAGCTTTGCTAATTCAGTGATTGGAGAAGGAAGCAGCTGGCAGCAATCAGAACCTGATCAAAGTTGGGCTATACCTAAAACCCTATCTAGAGCGAACTTTCGTTGATTCCCCAAGTGTACTCTTCAGTCTAAAATGTCAACTTCCTGCATCTCTAAAACCATTACCCCGGCCCTCCAGCTTTGATTCCTGTCCAGAAGATTAGAAGACCATTATTGCATAACTGTGTTAACTTAGACCAAATTAGGAATAAGTAAGGAAGGACCTCCCAACTCCCATCTGTTTCGCGTTCCTCAAATTCTATCCCACATAGCATCCCTGAACTGAGTGTCGGAGCGAAAGCAGTGTCCGACTTTCAGGGGCTCACCCAAAGACCGACCCTAGGTTAATACTTAGTAACTTAGTTTATTGTGATACTAGTTTGACAGTCCTATTGTAAGGGGACGTATAAAGAGTAACAAAGCACAAGCATATCGGGCAACACACAGCATATAGGGCAATTGAGTTAGAAAGAGTTTGTAGAGTAGAAGGGTGTAAAAGGCGTTAAGAAAGAGTATCGACCTTGTCCCAATAATTTAATCAAAGTTTGTAATATTATTCCGGACAGGAATAATATTAATAATAACCTCTAAGGGGAAAGCATCTGGCAACTCTGGTACAGTAAACTGTACTGTACTGTATCTTATTGTATTGTAAGCTAATTGTTAGTATTGTAGTAATTGCTAGTTGAACGCACAGAATTGTACCAATAGTAATTGTAGTGTCTACATTAAATAATCAGTTTGTTAGTTACCGAGTCTTATTACAAGCAACAAAGGCGCGTTTGCCTTTAAACTGCGGTGCGTTTACCGTCTAGCTTATTACAAGCAGATCCAGGCGCGTTAGCCTTCACACACGGTGCGTTTACCGTACAGACAAGAAAGAATCGAAGATCCAGTGAGGAAGAACTCAACCAAATCCAGTGCTCATCAAGAAAGCAAGTGCTGACCCCGCTTGCTGTACAATTGGAAATCATCATCAAGGAAGCAAGTGCTGACCCCTCTTGCTGTCCGACTGGAAAATCAACTCAGGAACCTCAAACGAACTCACCGACAAAGACCCCTACCAAGGTTGGCCGCAGAGAATCTCTGATTCTGGAACACCACCTTTCAGAGATCTGGTGCTTAAGTCTGCTTCATTGCGAACAGACGTGCTGACCTTCCGTGTAAAGAAGAAGAGCTTACAGTGTTTAGAGTTTGGAACAGATCAGAGTTTTGATCTTGCTCACTTCATTACACATGTTATATATACCTAATATATTCTTCCCCACAGCTCAAATGCAGAACCCTACCTCTTTTAGGGGTCTTCTTGTTTCACTTTTTATGCAAATTGCGGGGTACACATACACAAGTACATATAATCAACTTTTCATTGCTATATTCGGAGATCAGTATTGTTGCTCAAACGTATGCCTTGTTAGCCTTAACATTGCTGTCCTAAAGCAACCCCACGGTCCGGATACTGAAAAAAACTACAAACAACTAGACGAGACGAGACGCTAGGCATACGCTTAACTTCTTTTAACTTCATTATATATGTCTGCTTGGCGTTGTTAAGCAATAAGCAAGCATACAACATGCAAACCATAGAGATACAGATATTAAGCATAAAAAGTGGTAGTCCAGAGCCCGGCTCGGCTCGGCTCGGCTCGGAGTTTTAATTCTCCGGCTCGGCTCGGCTCGGCTCGGGAGGAATAGCGGTCGGCTCGGCTCGGCGCGGCTCGCGAGCCGAGCCGAGCCGAGCCGCGAGCCAAAATCCTCATTTGGGTTTTACTCCAAATGTTTTTATGCTATATTTGGCCACATGTTTCAGTAGTACTGCAGCTCTTTTACATTTTACAGACTCTCTTTAACTATATTAATTTCGTGCTTCTCAGGATCAGCTTAGCAAAAAGCTAGCCTGCTGCAGCCAGAGATGGACGCGGGACGAAATTTTTATTAGCTCATTAGCTAAAATTAATGGTAATTAATACTAATTTAATATGAAAATTTAAAATACTTTTGTTCTGTAAACTTTACGCTATTTATTTTTTCTTGCTAAGATGCAAAGTCAGTACTTAATTTATTATTCAAATAAGCTGTTGTGTGTAAAAATGTGAAATGCTTATATCGTCTACAATCAAACAATATCAATTGTTGATTTGAAAGTATTGCTCAAATTGGCCAAATATAATCAATTTTAGCGGAATCAGAAAATTACTGCCATACAAAAGCGATGGAACCGGGTCACCGTATCAATTTGGGCCACTTTTCGGAACGGATCACTGGGTCACCGGGTCAAGAGCTTGGATCCGACCTTGATCCGGTTTTCTTAATTTCCCACAGATTATTTCCCAGAAATTTTTGGCTTAAAAACATTTAGGTCTAATTTCAATTTCTTCTCTTTCTTGTGATGCTGATACATGATTGGCATGTTTTAAAATTTAACTTGCGCTTCATAATTTTCGCAGGTTGAGGTTCGTTCAGTAGGGTCTCCAGCAGAATAGTGTTTGTTCTCATCGGTTCCATGATCATTGCATTGCACTGTTAGAACAAGCTGGTTTGCAAACTATAACTGATTAAATTAGACAATGCAGATAAAGCCAAGTTTCAAAAGTCTCTATGTAGCTTTGTCACGTCTTTAAGTTAAGAATAAAACCCTTGACCCTTGACTGAATATACATAATCAACACTTTATACAACTTCGAAATCATTTACATTACCTGCGTATACTCAAAATTAAACAACAGACTTTCAATCAGAAAATATACGCAAACCAGCACAGCAATTGAATTTTATAGAATAATTTGAAGTGTGACTGTAATGTTTAGAAAACTGTTATGTAGCTTTCTTAAAAATTCCCTAAGAAATTTTGGTCCCGCGGGATACCGCGGGACGAAGGTTGTCGTCCCATCCCGCCCCGTCCCGCGGGATCCCGCGAGATCCCGCGGGCTCCCGCGGCCCGCGTCTATCTCTGGCTGCAGTAGCACTAATGACTTAGAAAGCTTCAAAAATAGTGTTGGAGTTACTTTCAGGGGGCCGGTCCTATCAAAACAGGGTTACGCTTAACCCGGGTTAGGCATCATTTTGGGGTTAACCCCAAAATTTCTGGGTTAGGTTAACCCCGGGGTTAACCCAGTCCAACCAGACATTTTTGGGGTTGAATTACGCTAACCCAGGTTTAAACGGGGTTAACTCGTTTTCAAGCAAGGGAGCTCGAAATGAGCGAAACGGGGTTAACCCGTTTTCAGGCCAAGGCTGCTTCAAGTGAGCAAAATGGGGTTAACCTATTTTCAGTTGCAGGCTGTTTGAAGTGTTAAATTAAGTTTGCGTGTAGAAAATTGCCTACGCTAACCCGGGTTAAGGACTTAACCCTCCAAGGTGAGGAGGGTTAAGTTTTGGCCTACTTAACCCCCGTTTTAACCCTGATTTCTAAACCCGGGTTTAATGATTGGATCAGGGTTAGCACTAACCCCAAAATAGCCTGCTAACCCCGATATGAAACCCGGGTTAAGCAAACCCGGGTTAAACCAAGTTTTGATAGGACGGGGTTCGGGTTAGTAACCCAATTTTAACCCGGGTTAGTGAGTTACCCAGGATTAACAACATTGTGTGAATTATTTCAGTCAGTTCAAGAGTTATTTTTATCTGAAATTGTAAAATGTACTGCTAACTTCACGATAAATTCATATTTTCGTCATTTTCATTTAAATTTCAAAGATGTAATGCTAAATTCATGAACGGTCAAACAACAATTGCTACTTCTGTGTACAGGTCCAAGGCCGGACTAGCTAATTCTCATAATCATTCAAAATTTGAGCGCACACGTCAGTTGGGGTTGAACTGTTATCACGAGCGGTCGGGCCTTTTATCCTTTTGTCACGCTTCATTGAGTTGGGCGCCTATTTTCTCTATTGTCATGTTGGAGTTCTTTGTCAGGTTTGTCTCGTCTTTTCTTGTTTTGAATTTGAAATTTAGTTCTGGTGCCTTTAGGTTGTGTTATTGAACTTCCATATTTGAATTGTTGTTCGGTTTAAATTTTGGCTATTTTCTAGAAGTAAACTCGTGCTTTTATTAAAGTAAATTCGTACTTTTAGTTAGGTGGTCTCTCTTTGCCGTAGGTTAGGGTAATCTGACGTTAGGTGTCTTGGCCGGCGCACACTCTGTCGAACTCTTGCGATCTTCGAAATTTCCAGAAATTCGCTTGTCGGGGGACACGCTCTAAGAGCGTACTTTCTGCAGGTTTATTTCTGTGATTAAAATTGTTTGTTCAGAGATTTACTCGACCTAATACATCAGGCCTCGTTAAAACATACGGTTCCGTCGATTCCAGTCATGGGGGTCCAGGGTGAACCTGGTCCGTCGCATCGTCCGGCGGGAGCCGCCGGCGGAGCTTCTCCACCTCAACAGCCCGGCGCGGATTTGGTTCCACAGGCTACGCCTCCGCGGCCTCCGCCGTTGCCGCAGGTACTCCAGCCGATGCCTCAGAATTTGCCGTTACTCCGTCTGCCGATCCAAATTCAACCTTTCTCTGTGCAGTCGTTGCCTCCGCCTCCAGTGGATCGTCACATCGTCTGGCCAGAGACACACTACCTCCATCCATCTAAGATGGTTTTGCGCTGCCAGGGGCTGGTCCCGGGCGATTTCACAGAGGGCACGGTTCCTACCATTACGGTCAAGTCTTTGCCAGAGTATTTGGTAGAACCTCCAGAGGGCCCTTTTGAGCTCAAACGCCATACTACGTACAAGGACTATTCCACTCCAGAGTTTGTTAAGCAACTTCGTCGGCGTCCTCCGGTGTCGGTTAGTGGCGAAATGCCATACGTCATGCGGCCTTTTACGGGGCCCCAGGAGGTTGATCCGGCGTTTTGGCCGTCGATTCACTATATCATTTCCCAGTATCCCCATGCGGTTCCGTTCCGTCTGCATTCGGAGCCGTATTGGCAACTTGCTTATTTGCCGGATTTGCGGTCTAAGATTGATGGCGTTTCCCACAATCCCTATTTTGTTGCCATCTATAATTATTGGTGGGAATGTCTGACCACGACGGATCTTCCGTTTGCAGTTTCGGAAAAGGTGTATAAGAAATTCTTCGAGAATCTGAAGAATCTGATTCCGGATGCACCGGTTCGGCGTAATCAGACGGAACGGTCAGCGGTCACTCCGGACGGCAGTCCGTATTTCACCTTTGATATATACCGCTGGGAACTTATGTTTGACTTTCCGCCGCTGTATACGGATGGTATATTGGAGTTTGACTCCTTCCGTTTGGTGGGACAGGCGCCTCATACTTGGGGAGCGGCGATCGCTGCTGCTGCAAATATTTTTCCTTTTATTAGGCTCTATCCTACCCTATTTTCCGGCTAATAGTTCGCCAAATCGTTTTCTGGCATATTTGGACAAAATATCTGAGGGTTTCCTTTCGCTCGTTCAGTCCACTATTGATGTGGTGCGGGCTTACCGGTACATGCAGCCGGATATGGCTTTGAAGTACCCTCAAGTGGCTTATTTCAAGGGTCCCGCCTGTGTTGCTTCCAATATGTGGAAACTTTTGGAGGATCCGGAAACCAAGGACCCTGATTCGGCTTACATCAAGTGGGGTGAGAAGAAATTTGCGGCTTCTGAGTTTCTTTATGTCTATCGTATGCTGCGGGACTGGTATGGTCTCCCCGAGGCAGCTCGGGCGGCAGCAAGCATGGAATGTCCTTTTCAGGCGAACTATGCTGCAGCTGACTTGTCAAGACGTGGGTGCCTGCTGGGTCCCATTTGCGGAAAATCTGGCAAGCTACGGAGGGCGAAGGGTACTTGACGCGTGCGTTATTTATGCTTGACATCATTCGGGCAAAGGCTGCGTCTAGCTACCACTTCCGTAAGTGGCTCAGAGGTACCGGCGTAGCTTACATTGTTAAAGCTGTCGCTAGCCGTGGCCTGTATTGGTCTTGTGGCATTGATGCGGCGGAGCTCAACCATACTTCTGCCAATGCGATTTTACAGAAAGTTCTAGATGCCGAAGGGCAAAACTGGATGGGTAAGATCTGTATGCTGGTCCGCCGGGAATTGTTTCCCAATTTGGCTCATGAACTGGCCATGCAGGAGGCGCAGATGCACTTGCGTTATACCAAGTTGGCGACGGCTCGGCATTAGTTTATGAATGTGGTGGGGTGGGATTATGTTTTGGCCCGTATTGGCTGGGGGAAAATCTATGTTTGTGTTACTAATTTTGGGAGGATTTGGTTTTTGCGGTTATTCCAGAATAATTTAAGTACCTGATTGATGTTTTGTCTTTAAAATTGAGTTTTATTCTTTTCGACGCTTCAGTTTTTTGTCTTCGGATAAAATTCCTACCAAAATTGTAGTTTGATTCTTTCCGGTCTGAATTATGCAGGTACTCGCTGAGTTTTAACCTTTGTATTAGTTTTTACCTTTTACCTTTCCTTTAAATAAACGATTCACATTTTTTTAGGCAATAGTACTGGGGGCATTCCACCTTGTCGTATCCCGGCGGGTCCGTGGTTGCCCGTCGCCTGCGGTCGCCCTCAGGGAGGCCAAGGGTGGGCGGTCAACCCCGGACCGGCACTTTTGACTCCGTAGCTTTGTTTCCGTCTTTCTCAGAATTGACACAGTCTGCGGTTGCTGACGGTCGGGCTCAGCCAGGCCAACGGTTGCCGTAGACTCGTGTCTCCCTCTCTCAAAATTCAGTCGGGCCTTGTATTTGCACTATTGGCCGTAGTGCCTATTATTCACTGTTTTGTTGGCCTGCGGGCCTGAATTTTGGTTGTTACGTAGGTTGTGTTTTTGTTTTGTTGTTATAACGTTCCTTGTTATTAATCTGTAGTATACTAGTTTCCCTTTCCCTCCCCCCCCCTGTCCTCCTTTGACTGCGAGCGCTTCCCCTGTCTCTATTGTTGTTTTGTATGGTTGTATTGTCCCCTGGTCCCGGTACTTTACGGGTGGGCCATGGTTCTAGTTGTTCTATCTGGTGTTTTGTCCTTTGTTTGACGGTGATTTGGTGATATGGTTCTGGGTCTGGACGAGTCGCTTGTGCCGAGGGGCACCGGCCCGTATCCCTGGCGGCAGGTCCCCCGACGCTTGTCCGGTGTGGTTCCCTGCCCATGGTCTCTCTGTTGGCCCTATCTTTCTGGTCTGAACTTTGGAATTAGGAATATTGGAATTTGAACTTTCTATAATAAGTCTACATATTTTGTGATGCTGTACATGTCTACCGGTTATGTCCCCACAGCCTCGCTAGTCCCCCTTCCCCCTTGTCCCTTTTGAGCTAATTTTGTTTTTGTTTGTTTTCTATTGTCTCACTTATATTTACGATTTAGATTTAATCTTGGTGGGGGCGTTATTGGTCATTGTCGTGGGTTTCGTCCGTGGGTTAAATTTTCTTAAATTTTCTTAAACTCTTTTCCTATTTCCTTATTTTCTCGAGACTTTCTGTATTTGGGGTGGGTGGTGCTCGCTAGCTCGGCGTTGCCGTTCTATACTATGTAGTATTTTATTTTTGTTCATTTCGGGTACTTTTCTATGTTTCTAACTGGTGTTTGTTTCTCTTTCCTCTTTCTAATGTGGTGCGAGTTTACTTTGTTTGAAATTTTCTTGTATTCCATGACTGCCATCTCGTTGCCTTACTACCTTGCCATGTCATTCCGTGCAGCTATTTTGCAATATATATGCTTTATTTTGTATTTGCTTTAACAACGTGGCATTGTTCTGATTCAATTTTTGCGATTCGATTGGGATTTTTGTCCTTCGGAGTTGCTGGTAACCAACCCGGAGCTGTCGTAGACTATGTTAGGTTGTCCCGGAGCTCACATTTTTGTTTCTTCTTTCTGCCTTGAGTATTCCGGAGCTGTATGACTGCTTTCGTTTTGATTTTTCTCTCCAAAAACGTCAGCTTCGGTCAAAAACTTTACTCCGGCCTTGGTCCAGAATTTTTCCTTTTTTTCGTCCTACTCCGGAGTCTAAATTTCTGCTTTTGTTTGTTGGTAAATGTTACTCCGGAGCTATTTTTTCTGCTTCTCTACGGTGTTTTCTATCTAAAAACGTTGTTCCGGTGGCTGGATGTGGCATCGGTTATTTGTTTTGAGGGCTCCGGAGTACCTGTCTCCTTTGTTACCTGCGTCCTCGTCGTGGCTCTAGGGTGTCCTAGCCGTTTTCTTTTGTGTGTAGTCGGTGTAGTCCGTGTATATGTGTTGAGTTGTGTCTTCCCGATATGTTTCGGAGTAGTTTTAGCGTGTCTCAGAGCACCCGTGTGTAGTATGTTGGGGCCTGAGCAGTGTTCCCGAGTAGTCGACCTCGAGGGATACGCCAAAATTTTATCTTTTCCGGTGATTCCTAAAACGCGTTTTATCTTTACTAGTAGGTAGGGTACGTAGGTTAATTGGTTTTATTACTAACCCTTGAGCCCTTGACCGCGGCGAGGTCGCGCGTTTCAAAAGAGAGGGTATTCTGTGAATTATTTCAGTCAGTTCAAGAGTTATTTTCATCTGAAATTGTAAAATGTACTGCTAACTTCACGATAAATTCATATTTTCGTCATTTTCATTAATCGTCGTCAATTAATTCGTCATTAAATTTCAAAGATGTAATGCTGAATTCATGAACGGTCAAACAACAATTGTTAATTCTGTGTACAGGTCCAAGGCCTGACTAGCTAATTCTCATAATCATTCAAAATTTGAGCGCACACGTCAGTTGGGGTTGAACTGTTATCACGAGCGGTCGGGCCTTTTATCCTTTTGTCACGCTTCATTGAGTTGGGCGCCTATTTTTCCTATTGTCATTTTGGAGTTCTTTGTCAGGTTTGTCTCGTCTTTTCTTGTTTTGAATTTGAAATTTAGTTCTGGTGCCTTTAGGTTGTATTATTGAAATTCCATATTTGAATTGTTGCTCGGTGTAAATTTTGGCTATTTTGTAGAAGTAAACTCGTGCTTTTATTAAAGTAAATTCGTACTTTTAGTTAGGTGGTCTCTCTTTGCCGTAGGTTAGGGTAATCTGACGTTAGGTGTCTTGGCCGGCGCACACTCTGTCGAACTCGTGCGATCTTCGAAATTTCCAGAAATTCGCTTGTCGGGGGTCACGCTCTAAGAGCGTACTTTCTACAGGTTTATTTCTGTGATTAAAATTGTTTGTTCAGAGATTTACTCGACCTAATCTCTACAATTGATTGGACCGGCCCTGGGGGCTATTAATTTACTGTTACACCAAGAGTGCATAATTGCACTATATATAAGAAGAGTAAGCCACTAGAGGGCTCCTCTTCTTGGCATTGCGTAACGGTGCTCCGACCACAATACGCAAATGTTCCCCCGTTTGGTGGGGGGGGGGGTAGCTCTCTTCGACAAAGCATCCCCCCCTCCGTTTGGTGGGGGGGGGGGGTAGCAGAAAAGAGGTCCCGTTTGGTGGGGGGGGGGGTAGCCAACAGCCAATCAGATTGCAGAGACCCCCTCCCCGTTTGGTGGGGGGTATAGCAGAGGATTACGGTAGTTTTTGTCCAATTTGAAAAAGGCTCCCCGTTTGGTGGGGGGGGGGTATGCAAAATGGGTCCCTGTTTGGTGGGGGGTAGGCAGAAGGGGGTCCCCGTTTGGGGGGGGTCGCCAAGTCAGGCTGAAATTGGCTGAATCTGATTGGCTGTTGGCGACCCCCCCAAACGGGGAGCTCTTTTGCCTACCCCCCCACCAAACGGGGACACCTTTTGCCTACTCCCCCCACCAAACGGGGACCTCTTTTGCTTACCCCCCCCAAACGGGGACCCCTTTTGCATACCCCCCCCCACCAAACGGGAGGGGGTATGCTTGTCGACCCCCCCCACCAAACGGGGGAACCTTCGCGTATTGTGGTCGGAGCACCGTTACGCAATGCCAAGAAGAGGAGCCCTCTAGTGGCTTACTCTTTTTCTAATATATAGTGCAATTATGCACTCTTGGTTACACTGTTAAAAGTCCCGTAGAACATGCAGTTTAATTACTAACAAATCAAAACTGCAAGCAGTTTCAAAATGAACGACATCGAGAAGTCTTACACATCTGTCCAACGAAAATGGTCATTTTTAATGTAAACATAGAACGGTTCTGGTTCCATACATTGGTTATCTGCAGCAAGAGCTTAGATTAAAAAAAACTAATAGCGTTTTAAAACTGCATAATCTTGAAAACGAGCCACATAAAGTTTCTCATAGAAGGTCACCTTTAAACACAAATTTGGGTCGGCCCTGGTTTGGGACGATTAGAAGCTAATGCCATTTTGTCCTTCATCTCCACAGCTGCTCTCCTCCACTTTCCAGCTCTTCGTCTCGTGACTCTCCCCCAGCACCTCCGAGGTATCCTTTTGTGCAGTGTTTTTGAGGTGATTCTTTGAAAACGCTGCAACTTTCGCAATTTTTAGAGTTGGAAAGAGCTTTATACATCGTTTTAAAGCTTATGATCTGCACATTCACATGAGCTTATGAGACTAGCAAAATTGGCAAAAAATAGCAAAAATTTTCTGACATACTGACATCTGACAGGCTGAATATAGACCAAAACTTTTTGAACATCGATTTCTCAAAACTGTAGAATCAGCCAAAATTTTTTCTTGTGCCATGATCAGACATGTGCAGGAGAGGAAGTGTTTTAGGGAGGGGTGAACCGGCGGCCCAAGGCCCAATGCCCAAGGCTTGCCCAAAAAACCTCGAAAATCCAGATTCTGGGGGGGAGGGTGAGGGACCCCTCTGAGGAGGGGAGGAGCTCCAGGTTTAAGGGGGGGTTGTAACCCCCCCAAACCCACCCCAAGCACATGTATGGCCATGATTTGAAGGATATGTGGGCCGAGGGACGTTTTTTTTGGATTTGGCTCAACACGTCTCAATACTCCAGAAAATCCAGCAAATGTGCTGTGACACAAAATTTCGCAACTTTGTATTCAGTTTTCTCGAAACTGGAGATGCTTCAGATTAACCCAAGAAAACTGACCCTCCGCAATAGGGCGAATTTTCATCCAGCCAAAAATCACACGAATCCATTGGGTAGTTTTTGAGAAATCGATGTTGAAAACAAAATAATCGCAGTTTTGCCAAAATGGTCTTTCGACCAAATCTCTAGTTTAAAGCAACGAATATCAGCTAATATCACCCAATATCAGCTAATAGGCATTGATGAAATGTGCAATTAGACCATGTATCGATTGAGTATAAAGAAGACAAGTCTGTAAGATTTGGCAGTAATTTTGCAAAAACTGATTTCCTCAAAATGACCATTTTTTGGCCCCAAAAGTCGTTTTTGGCTTTGTAGGGAATATACATATCCCCTTACAAATATCCATGTTATGTGTGTACGCTCAATGCAGCCATTTCGCCTAGCTAGTCACTGGCTTGACGCCACGTGTTAGACTAGTTAGTCAGGGAAAGGTTGGGTGTTTGGGCGTCCCCACTATTGGGTATTTCCTATTGGGAGGGTAGGTGTTTACTTCCTATTGGTTGGGGGGAATTCCCAAGCCCCGCCCACCTGGGGGTCTCTCTAAAATTCCCCACAACACGTTTTTCTGTCTTGCCGAATTGTCGGGTCTCCCCAACTATTCTTTGCGCTCCCCCCGCTTGCAACCCACTCCGCACGTGCAGGTAAATTGGCCAGCGGGCCTATATTTACTGTGTAAGTATTGCGCATTTGTGTTAGCTTAGTGTATCGGCCTTGCGCCTATGTATTACTCTATAATGAATATTCTTTGTACTTCGTTCCAACTAGGGCTAGTTAGGGATAGTCTAGGTAGCATAGGTAGCAATTTTTGTAGACCTATTATCTATTGGCGAGGCTTCCCCTATTCTTTGGCAGGGCTGTATGCCTATTCAAAAACGTGTCACTACAGTTTGGGAACGAATTCAAACTTAAGCTTTGTTCGATTGTGCCTGGGTGGCTGAATCGGTAGAGCGTTCGTCTAGTTAACCGAAGGTTGTGGATTCGATCCACACCTTAGGCCCGAATTTTTCGGGTCTGTGGTGCTGTAGTGACAACTTTCTTTCTTTCGTCTATTATCTTGTATCTTTCTACAACCATCGTGCACCACCTGTCAGTTTGAGCTTGTCTCGCTGGGTGTGTGTCTTTGGCAGGGCTGTATGCCTATTCAAAAACGTGTCACTACAGTTTGGGAACGAATTCAAACTTAAGCTTTGTTCGATTGTGCCTGGGTGGCTGAATCGGTAGAGCGTTCGTCTAGTTAACCGAAGGTTGTGGATTCGATCCACACCTTAGGCCCGAATTTTTCGGGTCTGTGGTGCTGTAGTGACAACTTTCTTTCTTTCGTCTATTATCTTGTATCTTTCTACAACCATCGTGCACCACCTGTCAGTTTGAGCTTGTCTCGCTGGGTGTGTCTTTGGCAGGGCTGTATGCCTATTCAAAAATCGTGCCACTACAGTTTGGGAACGAATTCAAACTTAAGCTTGGTTCGATTGTGCCTGGGTGGCTCAATCGGTAGAGTGTCGGTCTAGTTAACCGAAGGTTGTGTATTCGATCCCCACCTCAGGCCCGAATTTTTCGGGTCTGTGGTGCTGTAGTGACAACTTTCTTTCGTTTATTATCTTGTATCTTTCCCCAGGACTGGCTCTCCCCAAGCCAGGTGTGTTATCCATTGTGGGCGCAATCCTAATAGTGGCTTGCACTGTTTATTCGGCATTCCCGCTACAGCTTATACTGACTTAACCCCTAAAGATGCTCAAAGATTGTGAAAGCAAAAATGTTAATTTTGGTGCCCTCTTTCCTGCCAGAGCAACCAATCCGCTTTAGCGACTACGCACTGAGAGAATAATGGCAAAATTAAAAATTTCTTATTTTTTACCTAAAAATGCAGGCCTTGTCCCAGAATGTTAAAGAGCACCAAAATAATATATTTTGAAAGTTTCATCGTTTCCATAATAAATTGGAACCTGTAAGGTCAAATTTGCACAAAGCGTTATCAGCACCTTAAATTTACAGCGTTTGCTGACATTTTTTGTTTGAAAGAAATTTATTGCTCCAATCAATCAGAATTATTAGCAATTGAAGATGTCGCAGTTTGCCAATCCACCATCTGAATCTGAATATAGAATTACATCCTATAATAGCAACACAATTTATCACAACTTTTGAGTTTAGAAGACTGTAAGCAAACATTTTATTTTGCTTGCAATCGACTGACTGTCTATTATCGACTGATTAATTAGAGCTGACCACGGAGTTTATGAATTTCTTCTTCAAGGCTTGGTAACTAAGATTAAACACTTTCGTTTATATACAGAAACTACATACAATCTGATTGAGAGTCCACTTTAGTAGGAAAGAAGCATTGATGTACGAATATGTACAGGCGAGAACGCAAAGAGTGAATGTGGGAACACGTCGAAGTATGCATAAGCCTTCAGTATAACACTACATTTCCCGTTAATGTTTCAGATTAGCAGAGATGATTATCCGGCTGCTACCCAGTAAGTGACGCACATGTGAATTAGTAACAGAAATCTTATGTAAGAAGTGGGACAAGCTTGGTTTCAATCCCACCTTTCAATAACATAACCAGCAATCCAAGGTTGAAAGCAAATATGAATATAATTCTCACTTGCTGCGAAAGATACACCTAAGTGCCAGAGATGCAGTAGATATTGTTAACACCCGGTCATCCGAACACTAACAAGTCTTAGCTTGTGTTTGGATTTGCTAGACCGTTATGTCAAGCAGCTGTCCAATACACACATGGCATTAAGTGGGTTGGTTACCCTGGTACATAGCTGTACTTCAGCGGTTTCCTCAGAGGAATCTTTCCCTAAGAGGAAATGATCCATCTGTCTTCCCACGTCAGATTCGGGGTTTTTTCCGTCGACCTGCGTAGTCATGTATTCTGGTTCCCATCATATTTTTTCTCCCAGGTATATCTGACATGTTAAAAGGGCTTTGTCCTACAGCTTTGAGTGTTCAGTTTGTTCAGTGTGTAACTGTTATCGTGAGAGTGGAAGATGCCGTAGCCGTAAATTGTCCCTAAACTTTAGCCCGAGTATGGGCAACGACACTTGTAAATTAACCGTGAACTCTATTCTACATAATTACTGCAACTTACACACTTTTGTCTTTTCAAAAATATGTATAAATAACTTTGGCAGACATTGCCCAACCTGAGTTTTTTGGTTTCAGAGAGACGTCAAAGGTGAACGTGTACCTGTTACAAGGACATCATTTAGTATTGTATGAAGTACAACTAGCAAATGTAAGTATTACAGTAGTAGTAATGTAGATTTATTACTGTTATGACTGTAAATGCTCAGTGTGAACCTTGAGTCTTAACCCACTTTCTGTAGGTTTGTCTGTTTTGCATCAAGAGTATATAATGTATTGGAGAATAAAATGTGTTATGTCCTATGTAATTAGGCAAAATTCATTCTATGCACACTGATCTTCGAAGTTCTGACTAGTAAATTAGAGGACTAATGGAAATATAAAAACACCACCGTTCACTGTTATGACCGTGGATACAATGGCTGATTGGATCGCTTGCAGAGTTCGTAGAGAACTTCCGAATGGCTCCAATATATTGCAGCAAATCAATTTCGATCAATTTTCATCTGTTTTTCATTTTTGAAAACTTCTAGGCCCCGTAGCTCCTTTGGATTGCATTTGTTTGCTCTTCACTTGTATCAATTGCTATCGTGTGAGGAGCCCCAAATGCCAGCGATCATTTCCACTTCTTTCCTCTTGCAAGCGTTTTGCCAAATCGATTAAATCTAGAAAGTTTAGAAGGGGGAGAGTTGGAGATAACAATAACTGACATACCAAAATCAAAGAGTTACCTTTTTTATAAAGCAGTATCACTATCCTTTTAAGCTATACATAGATTGCGTTACATTAC
>JASAND010018109.1:0-21528 GCA_030248195.1 Trissonchulus latispiculum
GAATGCTGCAAGTTGACATGGGCAACCGCAGCATATGATTAAATAAAATTTGCTTGAAATAAAGGAATGCTGCAAATTGACATGGGCAACCGCAGCATCTAATGAAGAGCTAAAAACGGTTTGAAAAAAGGAATGCTGCAAGTTGACATGGGCAACCGCAGCATAGGATTAAATAAAATTTGCTTGAAATGAAGGAATGCTGCAAGTAGACATGGGCAACTTCAGCATCTAATGAAGAGCTAAAAATGGTTTGAAATGAAGGAATGCTGCAAGTTGACATGGGCAACCGCAGCATAGGATTAAATAAAATTTGCTTGAAATAAAGGAATGCTGCAAGTTGACATGGGCAACCGCAGCATAGGATTAAACAAAATTTGCTTGAAATTAAGGAATGCTGCAAGTTGACATGGGCAACCGCAGCATCTAATGAAGAGCTAAAAATGGTCTGAAATGAAGGAATGCTGCAAGTTGACATGGGCAACCGCAGTATATGATGGAGAAATAAAAATGGCTGAAATAAAGAATGCTGCAAGTTGACATGGGCAACCGCAGCATAGGATTAAATAAAATTTGCTTGACATAAAGGAATGCTAAAAGTTGACATGGGCAACCGCAGCATAGGATTAAATAAAATTTGCTTGAAATAAAGGAATGCTGCAAGTTGACATGGGCAACCGCAGCATCTAATGAAGAGCTAAAAATGGTTTGAAATGAAGGAATGCTGCAAGTTTACATGGGCAACCACAGCATCTAATGAATAGCTAAGAAAAACATTAAACTTTACTAAACAATGCTATGCTGTCAGTACAAGTTTTACTTAACGGTCTCCCAACTATTCAAGCATTACTAAATCTCTTTTAACCAATTCCGGGGGTTCATCTGTGCTAATGGCAGACAAACTGGCGAAATTGGTATAGTGTGGAGTGGATAAACGAGGACACTGTCGACAGTGTCAAAGGCTTCGCGGGTGGACTTCTCTGACATGGAGCACCAGTTCGCCAAGCGTTTCCATGCTGAGGCCGCAGAACACTCAACAGTTGCGTCCAGGATCCACCTTATACTCCATACCACCTGAGCAGTGTTTCTGAAACAAATAAGCAATACTCCAAGTAAATTAATACTCCAAGTCTGTCTTAACTTTAAAAATGACGTGATTTCCTAACGTAAATTCCTGCGTTAGCAGTGCTCTACATTATCGATATTGTCGCTGTTATTTGGTGCCATTTCGAAGATGTGAGTCAATTACTCCAAGGTACTGTGGCATAAAAAAGGCTGTCGGCTGAAACTTTGCGCATTAAAGACCGTTGAGTTTACCAAGATTTGCAGAAAGCTAGGCCGCTAAACCTCGCTCCAATGCTTAGAAATGCTAGATATTTCTCGAAGTATGGAATATGTATGGCGATAGCTCCAGAAAGCTCTAAGACAGTTGTAGACGTATACTGATCGCAGCAAGCGACATACCGAAAAAAGGATTTCATATTCGGATTCAGCAAGTCAAATAACCCCTATAAGCACCTTTTCGTATAAATCAAAGACAGAAATTTTTTGACCCCATTTTTACTGCGCTCAGCTAGCTTGTCAGCCCTAAAAAGAAAGGTTGTTTTTTAACAAAAAGCTTGCTATCAGGCTACCCAGAAAACCAAGGCCCTCGAAATTTACCCAGTTTGCCCATATTAGAGTCCAATAATTGGTAAAAAGCTGGGGTAGCTAGGGGGTGCCAATTTTAATAGATCGAAAACGGCGCACGGTCACCTTGCAACTTTTTGCCAAATTCAAACTTTGACCTGCTATTGTTGAAGAAGCAAGCAACGCTCGAAAGCCGGAATATATACTTTAATATTTAGTACAAGTAACAGTAAACATTCTTGGCAAAGTGTGACAAAATCGGTCAAACCGTTAATTCACCAGAGCTGAAGAAAAATCTTTGAAAAAACCCAATTTTTAATTAAAATTTGTACTTTGGCATCCTGTCAAAAACGGTGTATATGAGATATATTGTTGCCCAACCTGATCTTTGGGGGTATAAATTACTTTATTTTAGTGCAAAACTAATACAAAAATTTATATTAGTGAAAAATTTAAAACAATAAAGCTCCAATAAATCTGAAAATTTGGGGAAAGAAGTATTAATTTTGGAGTTTTCATTGCTTCTCCGTTTTTGGATCACTTCCCAGAAATTCTGAAACCGCAAATAAATGTGAGGGGAACACGATCAAAAACATATTAAAACAGTTGTTCTCTTGTTCTTGTTCTTGTTTCTTTTTTATGAAAAGTTTTGTTCCACTTCGCCCTATTAAAAACTTACAATTTGAAGTTAAAATTTTGCTGCAAAACTAGCAAGAAGAAATTGATATTTCAAAATATCAGGTGTGAACTACATAAATCCTTTACGTCTTGGCAAGTTACACAGGCTGGCTTATTTTTACTTAGTGGGGGGTGGAAGTGGGGGATTGGGAAACCCACAATCGCTACGTTCCCCAACCATTCGAGGCGCCCTCTATAAGCCGAAAAATTGCCAAGTTCTACTATTTTTACCCTAAATTTTTAAAAAGATTTCCGGCTTCGCAGGATTTTTTGAAGAATTTTCGCAATTTTAGCTTAAGAAATCACATGAATTTCGTCGACAGTCCGATCGGCATCGATAAAAGATCTGACTCCACTCGATCCCAATGATCCGATCCAATTACCGTAAGGCAGGCAATTTTCGTAGGCAGTGGTCCTATACTAATGTTTGGATGTGCAGATTAAGATTCAAAACGTGCAGGAGGAAATTTCCATTAGAGCTGATAAAAAACTATTTACCGACGAAATTCCGGTAAAAGCGAGCATTTTGCAGAGCCAGGATTGGCTCTCATAAGATTTACCCGACCCGACATCCGTGATTTGGAATCAGACTTCATCGTCGGCCCAAAACCCGAACCGATATTATATCGAATAAATTACGCAAACAAGGCGACTTTTTCACGAAAACAGGGCACAAAACATTCTGGCCCTTCAATTTAGCAGACTGGTCAATTTCATTTTTGCAATCAGCGATATCCACATTTACAGAATTTCTTGATTCCTAAGAAAGGGGCCTACTAGGCAAGGCAGAAAACAGCAAAAACCGGACTTACTTGTTTCTTCAGAAAGTCCCAGAAATTTCCTGAATCATTCCCAATTAGACTTGCAAACTGTCGGAAACAAAACAGCTTGCTTGTCGTCGTCTGTCCCCGAACCTTAGCTCAAAGATAAGCCAAGCAACTGTGCACAACTTTCAGAAAACGACATCATACGTCTTAATTTTATGAATGTGCAAAACAAGACTAACGATATGTAGTGTACAAAGGGGCGTTGAAATTTTCCACATCCACCACACAAGCGAAATGTTACAGGCTTGGAGAAATTATCGACGTTTTCTGGTCTCAGTTTCACAGCGCCGCCAGCCAATGCAGAATTTTGAGCTGATTATTTAAAACGGGAAGCGCTCAACTTTGTTCTAACTTTCAAATTATGGATTATGGACTACAACAAAAATCAAGATTGCGGGAGTTGAATCAGGTTTCGACTTGAGTAGTATACATTTTCCCAGTTTTGGCACAGCAGCCTATGTTTAGCGTGTATTTTTAACATTTTTTCACAAAATAATTAATCAAAGCTGCCATCAAATGATTGACAATTCGTATCCCAGTTTTGGCACAGCAGCCTATGTTTAGCGTGTATTTTTAACATTTTTTCACAAAATAATTAATCAAAGCTGCCATCAAATGATTGACAATTCGTATCCCAGTTTTGGCGCAGCAGCCTATCTTTAACGTGTATTTTAAACAATTTTTCAAGAAATAATTAATCAAAGCTGCCATCAAATGATTGACAATTCGTATCCCAGTTTTGGCGCAGCAGCCTATCTTTAACGTGTATTTTAACCAGTTTTTCAAGAAATAATTAATCAAAGATGCCATCAAATTAATAACACATTTGAATCATATCCCAGTTTTGGCGTAGCAGCCTACCTTTAGCGAGTATGTTAGTGATATTTCATGAATTAATTAAACAAAGCTATCGTGTATGCAATAACAAACTATGACCTATCATATTTGCTCAATAGCATCTTTCGGGCATAGTGCTGGTTGGTTTGTAGATAATACATAATCAAATGGAGTATTTAGCACAAATCATTTATATAAATTTAGTATAGGTAGCAGACCATTGTAAGTCATTGCTGTTTATTTCAATGTAGCTCTTATGCTGTAATGACACAACTAAGCAATAACACCTGAATAACAAACAAATCATTACATAAAGCTACCTTGGAAAAACGCAGAAGCAATTAATTACATAAACAGACATTGCGCAAAATAGTCGGCAGCATGATTCTGCAAATGAAGCTTATCATATTTAAACAACTCATGCCTAATTGTGGCTGTGAGAGGATCCGTAAAGTTTGACAAGTTATCTACAAGCCGAATTCGTGATCCCATTTGATGTTCCCATTTGATCATTGCACAGGTGAGATCAAATACGGCATCATATGCACTCCGGGAATTTGGTTTCCAGGACAGCTGGTCGCAGAGTCTTGGGAGTGGCAAACTTACAACAAGTTTGCAGTTTGTGTTTTGAACGAATCGAATAATGTTGTCTTTTAATTCACGCGTAACCAGTTCAGCTGGTGTGAAAGCAACATAATATTTGTCAACAAAATTATTGGTTCCCACATGGATGAACATTTCATCTTGTGAACCTAATTGCTTAGCAATATGTATTGCTTTATCATAAACTGGCTTTATTCTAGCCCCTCGCAACATTTCGACATGATCAAAATGGTTCGTTTCATGGAATATTTTGACAATACTATCCCCGCAAATATAACGAACCGGCATTGCGGCAGCCAATGTATTAAAAATAATACCTAGAATATAAAAAATATAGTTAAATATTGTATAAGTAATAACTAAAAAGTTAAAAATACCGATAAAACAATTGCGTAGCTTTGATGTCAACCATAAAAATGTACAATCCATTCCTATTTAATGCAGAATTAACTGTAATAAGAAATTTGTTGACTGATAATTTGCTATAACGTTAATACGTCAAAATGTAGCAGAGAGTACACACAATAGTGGTAATCTTAAATCTGATGAAAAAGTTGACACGAGTTGAAAAGGCGAAACATCCAAATCATCAAAATGTGCTGTGGAAATCCAGCCAAACCAGGAAAACACCAAACTGGAATGCTTTAACGTTAACATTAACGTCTTTCCTTTAAAATAGGCGTCCCTTATACACAGACGGAATGGAGACCGAAGATTAGCTTAATTGATGTGTTAGAAAGAAGTCATGTCTAGCTCATAATCTCGGGTTTGCAGGAAGTAATTCGCAAATCAAATGTGGATATTGGTGAATTAATTAGTACTTCGTTTCGCCAGCACCTAGTGCATCCAATTTATCTTAGATAACATTAATAACGTAGTCTAGTCCAGAATCTGGGTTGTCTACGACCGTAATGGCTGCACGAATTTTATGTCTGCATACTTATGATAACACCAAAATCCAGCGTTTAATGCTTGAGACTAGAAATGGAAGTCTTGAATGGAAAACTGGGATTTTGAGCTGCAACAATTGGCTAATACTAGACAAATTTTGTCCTGCTCTTAGCTACAACTGTTGGTGAATAAATAAGTAAAATATGAACTTCATTACCCTAATAAAGTTTAAATACCACCAATGCAACTTTATTTAATAGATAACTATACCATGAACTCGACTTGCATGAGACAAGAAATACTCAAATCTAGGAAACATTTTTTCACAATACAAACAAGAATAAAACTGGTAATCATTACTTCTACGACTTATAGTATTTGCAACACAACATTCCACTAATAAATTTGATAACCAGCTGTTTATTTTGATAGAGTGTTGAAACCAAAGTTTTCCAACTCGAAATAATTCATCCTTTTTTGTGTGCTCAAATGAATTTTGCAAAGTACCATAATTTGTTTCGTTGATTTCGTAAATAAACACATCCATATCTCTAAGAAGTGTGCACCAAATTGTCCCATACAAATAGCATAACAACGAATCCATAAGTCCCAAAAAATTGGATAATAGGTATTTATCATTAGCCGGAAAGACTATCCAAACATCTGTGTAGCTATCATTGTTAAAGACGTCACCATTACTATGATGTCGTGTCATGATAAAATTCGACTCATGCTTCACTTCAACAAAACCATTTCCAACCCCCATAAAGCGTGAATAAAGGGAACCATTATCTGTATATGTCCATTGCGTAATCGATACTCGACTTCGTTTATAAAAGTTTAGTAGATGCCAAAACGATTTTTTGAGGACAATAACGTGACGCCCAATCGGTTGTCGATCAAGCCAGCAAGCAAGCAGCTTCCGTTTAATACTATTAGGAATGTTCCAGACCGCCAATAAGTAAACAATCTGCTGGATTTTACTTGAGTATGTAATCATATAATCAATCAGACTGTCGCTGCAAATGGTTTCGAGCTTCTGCATTCTGAAACAACAGATTTATTGAAATAAGCAAACGTCGTGCATACCGTAGCAGTGCTCTTTGTACTGAGAAATTGACTGCATTTGTTTCTTACATTCAAAACATGAAAGTGGATGCGTAGGACTTGCACCACTAAAAATTTCACTGAATTGTTGAGCAGCTTTCTTCTGGATTGCTATGTTTGTCCAATTACCAATGTGTCTTGAATAATCCAAGTAAAGGTTACCCAACTTAAATAAACGAAAGTGAGTTTTAAAATTCATGATCGTCTTGGGATTGCTTGAACCTTCAAACACTGAAACGTCTAATGGTGACAAAACAGATCGCCATTCGTCACCTATAGCGAATCGCAGAATACTACCAACAACGCTTTCAAAACGACGATGTTTAAAAAAGCCCTGCTTAAAATATATCCACACTTGTTTGACAGGAGAGTCGTGAGCCTCCATATGCTCAAATTCTACAGTAACTCCCATCCGCGAAAATTGAGTGTAAAATTGATTACTTATAGTCGAGTAAGATAATCTTCTGTAACGCTTTCCACTAGTTAAACTAACCATCAAATTTGATTTATTGAACATGAAACTAAATTTATGTGACATGCGAGACAGAATCGAAACAGACAGTCGTTTTAGCAAAAATATTGGTAAAACCGACTTCCAAGTAACCAAAATCCAAAAAATAGAGGAATAATCGTGCTGCTTTTCGATGAGATGACTGACTATACGATCAAATGCAATTTTCTCTAATGTTCTCATTCTAAAATAGTTCTTTATACAAATCAAGAGATAAAATCCCCTTTTTTAGCCTAAGAAAGTACAACAGCAATCCTGCATCAGTAGCCGATTGCACATAACGTAGTGTATAGACTATATGAAGTAAATTTACAATGCATAAAATTATCAAAAAAGCAAACGTAGCTCCTAGAGCAACATATAGCTTCCAGAAATAATGATTGTGCGTTAATAGACATACAATCTTATGATTGTGCTGAGAATTGAGATCATTAAATGGTATATTACAAGAGACATTTGTTCTGAACATTGATCTGTTAATTTCACCTACGAATATTGGTTCAAGAGCGAAACCAATTCCTAATAGTTGAACGCACAACACTACTAACGTATACAATTTGCACAAGAAAAATATTACAAGAGTAGTCCTTGTTGTTCGCAGAGTTTTGAGAACAGTGCGAATGTCGCTATCCGAGACAGTATCAAGATGTAGTTGCGCTTTTGTTCCAAAAAGATTCCAGGTAAGGTGTCCAGCATAAAATGCTGCTGTTTGAATCATTAGAATAAAGCCTATGTAGGGATACACGTGTAAGTAGTAGCAAGTTTTGTGCATAAAAAACGAATAGTCCAAGCATGGTGATGTGGGACCGTCGAAGTAGCATCGGTCAACAAAATACTTTGCAGTCGGGGAATTTGTGTGCTCGTGTGGTAATTTGCATGAGATGGAGTCACCAATATTCTGACTTGCCAGCACTACTGCAGCGCAGAATGCCATAAAAGGTACAATCGCGCCATAGACGAGTCTATCAAACCAGTCAACTGAGCTGCATTCAAGCTTTACCCACGAACGAAGGACAGATACCAAACTGCTAGCAAAGAACATGTTAAAATGAGCTGCAGTTCTTGTAACCACGACTTAAATACGCCAGACATGCTGCACTTCACGTGGTCGGGGGCGGATTAATGCATGTGGGTGGTCAGACACGTGGGTGGTACACAGAAAATTGTTATATAAGTGGCGGATTTAGATAATTTGACTAATCATGCACACCTGTACTATCTGCGATCGCTCCTTCATGAGAGTTAGTAATCTCAATGCACATTTACGTGAAGTGCACAACAATGATCGGCGTTTCAGCTGTTCTACATGTGGAAAGACGTTCAAAAGAAAATACACACGAAATCAACATGAACTTTGTCACAGTGGAGTTATTGCGACTCGTTCAACACATCAGTCATACTCTGGAACCTTATTTATTTCGAAACAACTACATCATTTCCGCAATATTACCTGTTTCACATTGGACCCTAGTATCGTATTTGTTGATTTATGGACTATGTACAAAAGAGTCAATCCCGAACTGAAATCCTTGCTGTCTGATCATATTCACCATTATGGAAGCTTTAAATTCAATTTAATTCTACACGTGACCTTTGAAAAGGATATTAATCCTGAGGACACTATCACATGCTACTTCCACAGCTCTGCAAGATTGGTAACTCTGGTACGACAGCTACAGAGTCTAATTTTGTCTGCTTTCAAGACTGTAAGCAAAAAAGTGGAAGAATTCCTTGAAAACGGCAGCGGCTGGATTATCCAAACACTGCACGGTCTGGATTTGCATTTAATTAAACATGAACCTGTGAAAGGACGCACGTATATACCACTTCCTCGCAAACTCCAAAATAAACATGCAATTGTGAACATTAAAAACAACGATGAAAAATGCTTCCTATGGAGTGTACTGGCTGCACTTTACCCTGCTACAAAAAATCCCCAGCGAGTCTCAAAATATAAAGATTTTGAACAGAATTTGAATCTAGGAGATTTGCAGTTTCCGATTTCCGTCGAAGACATTCCTATTTTTGAACAACTCAACAACATTTCAATCAACGTGTACCGCTATCAGAACAACCGCATCAGTATTGCTTATATTTCGATGCATAATACATCACCCAAAAACATCAGTTTGTTGCTGCTGTTTAATCAGCACTATTGTTTGATTAAGGATCCGGAACGATTCTTCAACAAGGAAAAGACTGATGGACACAGGCTTTACCAGTGTCGATTTTGTTTGTGCTTGTTTTATTCCCAACAAAAATTGGATCAGCACACCGGACTTTGCACAAATCCAGAAAGACAATCTATTGAGCTTCCTGATGAAGACGAAAAATGGCTGCAGTTTCAAAACTTCCACAAAATGCAGCGACAAGCTTATATTATTTATGCAGATTTTGAGTGTATCTTGGAAAAGATCCAATATTGTGCGCAAAACGACGACATTTCTCATACGGTCAGCTACCAGAAGCACACTCCCTGTGGATATGCTGCAGTGGAGGTTTTTGGCTGCTGTTTTGATAGTGTTCGACTTGGAGACTCACGTTTGTACAGAGGAAAAGACTGCGTTATGAAATTTTTTACCACTGTAATTGAATGGGGTGAGCAGTATCAGTCCTTCTACAACAGACCTACCACCCCGGTGGTTTCTGACATCGACGAAATACATTTCAACAGCTCCATATATTGTTCACTTTGCAGAAGCGAACTGGGAGATGACCGAGTTCTGGATCACTGTCATTTTTGCGATAGGTACCGAGGCGCAGCACACAGCGAGTGCAATCTTAAATTTAGACGTAACAGAGACGTTGTCGTCGTGCTGCACAATTTGCGACGGTATGACGGGCATATACTTATGGAGCAGCTGGGAACTGTAATGGAAAAAACGAAAGCTAAAGTATCTCTCATACCCAAAGGTTATGATGATTTTATTTCCTTCGCGCTTCAGTTTAACACAAACGGCTATCGCTGGAAGTTGAGATTTATAGATAGCTTTGAATTTCTCAGCACGTCGTTGGAAAAGCTTGTTGCATCGCTACGTGATAAAAATCCTAATCAACTAATGTTTACAAACCAGCACTTTACCGCTATGATGCTGCGTAAAGGCGTGTATCCTTACGAGTACATGGACAGCTGGTCAAAGTTTAACGAACCACAGCTTCCTGCTAAACAACATTTTTATTCTTCCCTATCCGACGAAGACATTAGTGATGACGATTATCAATTTGCTCAACAGGTTTGGCAAACGTACAACATTTCAAATCTGGGCGAGTATCACGATTTGTATTTGAAACTGGATGTCTATTTGCTTGCTGACGTTTTTGAAAATTTTAGACGATTTTGCTTGGAAAACTACCAGCTAGACCCTGCACATTACTATACAACTCCTTCATTTACGTGGGATGCATGCTTAAAATATACCAACGTCACAATTGAACGATTAACCGACCCTGACATGTATACGTTTTTTGAATCTGGTATCAGAGGCGGCGTGTCTATGATTTCGCATCGCTACGCTAGAGCTAACAACCCACTATTGAGTACCTATTCTCCCAATTTACCTACATCTTATATCACATATCTGGACGCAAACAATTTATATGGTTGGGCAATGTCACAACCTCTCCCTCTCAATGGTTTTCGCTGGCTGGATCAGGCAGAAATTGCAGCGTTTGATCCAATGACTGTCAAAGATGACGTCGGCAACGTACTGGAGGTAGACCTATCCTATCCTCACTATTTGCACGACCAACACAATAGTTACCCATTGGCTGCGGAAAAGTTTGAAATTACAAATGATGTATTATCACCCTATTGTCAACTGCTTATGGAACAATTGCGGCTGCATGATGGTAATACTACCAAGCTGGTTCCAAATTTATGCGATAAAACAAATTACATTGTGCATGGTACGATATTGCAACTATATTTGCAGCTTGGTCTCAAGTTGGTGCGCATTCATCGTGTGTTGACATTTCACCAGTCTAAATTTATGGCTGACTACATTCAATTTAATACGGCTATGCGACAGAAAGCAACCAGCAGCTTTGAAAAGGATTTGTTCAAGCTCTTTAACAATGCTGTATACGGTAAAACTCTTCAGAGTCCCCGACGTTACATAAATATTAAGCTAGCATCGAATGATCGAATGCTGGCAAAGCTTGGGTCTAAGCACGAATATACTGGATTCAAAGTGCTATCTGATAACCTTGTTGCTGTAAAATTACAACGAACGCGGGTTAAATTGAATCAACCAATTTTCGTCGGATTCACCGTCTTGGAACTATCGAAATGGCTCATGTATGATTTTCATTACAATTACATTTTGAAAAAGTACGGCACAAAGGCACAACTTTTGTTTACCGACACTGACAGTTTGTGTTATCATATTGAAACACAGGATGTATACGGTGACATGAAGCAAGATGAGCAAAAGTTTGACTTTTCTGACTATCCTAAAAAACATTTTTGTTTCAGTGACGTAAATAAAAAGAAGCTTGGTTTTATGAAAGATGAAATGGCAGGTACTGCAATTGCTGAGTTTGTAGGTTTGCGCTCTAAAATGTACAGTGTATTGGATGTAAACCATAAGGAAAAGAAAAGGGCGAAGGGTATTAAAAAATGTGTGGTTACAAAGCAAATAAGGCACGATATGTATAAAAATGTACTGCTTCAGAAATTGAAATGTAAACATGTAATGAAGTTTATACGTTCAGATGGCTGCTCAATTGCTACCGTAGCTCAGACTAAATCTAGTTTATGTTGTTTTGATGATAAAAGGTACTTGTTGCTGGATGGATTTACGTCTTGTGCTTATGGTCATTGTAGCATAATGGATTGCTCTGAATAAAATGATCTACGAGGACTGCGTAGGAAGTAGGGTAGGCGGGGCCACTGTATATAGTCAGAGGGGCATTGAAATTTCACCAGTTTGTTTCAACTTTCGACCATTTTCCGTGAAATACGTCTCATTTTGATTAAGCAATCGTATTCCAACACTGAAAAGTTTGTTGCTATTTCATTATGTCTTTTCACCTCAGTGTTCCATTTCGAAATGTAAAAATTAGCAAACACATCTGGAGGAAACATGGATACGATTCTAAAGTTCCGCTTGCATCTACCTTTATCTCGGACAAGACTGTTGTAATTAACTGGTTTGAACACTGTTTATTGTACCCTGATGAAGCTATTCCGAAACCTTATGAAACTCGAATTATTTTACGAAAAACATTTAACTATCCTGTCGGAATACGCGGATACACTGCTAAATACGTAAACTCTATAGAACTTGTATTTGATTATGTGGACAATGTTATTGTATCTGCTTATCCATGCTAGTAAAAGACAGGATTAGATTTGCTAGCCATTTAGGCATTCTCAGCAGCGCCGCGTGAAGGCTTCCTTAGAGATGAGCACGGGCCGGATTTTTTCGGCCCGGCCCGGCCCGGCCCGCTCCAAAATCTTGCTCGGCCCGGCCCGGCCCGGCCCGCTGTCAAAACTTTTCGGCCCGGCCCGGCCCGCAAACTAACAAAATTCGGCCCGGCCCGGCCCGCCAAAAGAAAATTTCGAAAATATAACTAACAATATTATTTCAAAGGCTTTAGTGAATGCTGGAAACGCTAAATTATGCTACGAAATCTTAAATTTTGCTGTAAAACAACCTGAATGAGCAAATGTAATGCTAATTTTAGTGATTTGACAACATTTCTTTGAGTCGAACCGGCCCGTTTCGACCCGTTCCGGCCCGCTGTTGAAAAATTTCTCGGCCCGGCCCGGCCCGGCCCGCTAACCAATGGATGTCGGCCCGGCCCGGCCCGGCCCGCGGGCCGGGCCGGGGCGGGCCGGGCCGGGCCGACGGGCCGAAATGCTCATCTCTAGGCTTCCTGTCACCGCTGCCTTTATTTTTTATTAAAAAGCATACATGTACTACAGACTGCATTACATGCTAGATACAATTGATTTAGGTTAGAAACACCAGTCATAAACAAGTTTCCAGTATGAAATAACCGAACAGTAACATTGTAATGTTTCCAGGTAATTCCCGAAAACAATTCAGGTTCATAACAGACACTGTGTCCACATACTGTGAGAAACTGATACAGACGTTCTAAATTAATTTGGGTTCCCAATGATTCAGACAGTACTGCGTTCTTTACTTCGCAGGAAATTACTGTCAGCCCAAGCGAAACTGCATATTCATTTAATGATGTTTCATCTTTAGCTCCAGTACATACAAAGCTCCCATTTGCAAATTGCAGAATCGTGCAGTCGCGTAGTTTGACAACAGCTCCACTAAAGCGACGAGGGTTATAGTTTGGGAATGCTTCCAAAGCTACACTACCGTTGAGCTTCCCGCACATTACAATGTTTACAATCCGCATGTTTTACGCAGCGCTGACACGCTCCAGATGGTTCACAACATACTCTTATTCGATCCACAAAATGTTTCACAATAGCATCATTTTTATCAGGACGCTTTCTTAAATAGTCTACAATGGTAGTCATGGAAACACCTCTACATCTTTGAATCAAAAAATAAATACAATACTCACCACATACTGCAGTATCAAAGTCTTGCAAACAATGTCGATTTACATGTTGAATGTTGTACGTGTCAACAAAGGGTTCCAGTGGTTCCAACCCATAGCTATCAAAGTAATCTGTGTGGTCGTCAAAATACAATGCCACCCAGTGTTGTCCAGGTTGATCGGAAGGATCAGTGTTTGCCACTATACAGGATGGTTTCTTTGTTATTTGAGGTAGTACATCAATCGCAAATACACCAGCAAACTTTAATCTAGCAATTGAGTCTTTGATGATCGTCTTTTCAATTTCAAACGTGTTCATTATAGAGCAAAAGTTGATCTTTTAAAGTCTTCAGTTCACTGTTTATCTTAAAATTGTTAATTTTATCATGTGCTGACACTAATTTACGGTTTTCATCATAACAATATTCCCAACATTGCTCCCATTCTACATATGCACACGCTGTGCTATTGCTGACTGGTTCTGTAATTGTACACAGATGTAAGCTGCAATCTGCCAAGCGATGATACAAGTAATTAGCTTGTTTTCTGTCTAGGACAACATTTTGGTTTCGATAATTGATTGTTAGCTGCTCGCCAGTCTCGTTAACCGTCAAGCAGTCCACAACAGCAAATACCAACAAACTAAGCACCAACATTTTGATATTATTAATAAGCAAGCAGTCTTTATATTGAGTAGTCGAAAAATGGATTTCTATTTTGGTCAATTGAAATTAAATTGTCAAATTCGCCATAAATTAAAATTTCGACACCTTGGGGATATGTTGCGGAACTGAGCGGTTCCTTAAGCAGCATATGAAGAGATAGATCTCCTTCACGAATCAGTTCCATTGCACCACCATCTACGCTGTCTGGTGTAAGATCAAACACAAACACTGTATATCCTTCACTGTAATTTGCATAATTTATATCTAATCCTCTGTTTGAGTTTGCAACATTACATCCATCATATAGAGACATGAAAGGAAACGTATATCTGTATTCTCTCCAGTCCATTTTCAGAGGGTGCTTCGGAACGTATTCGTCACCACATTTCAAAGAAATTTCAGCAAGATTACAGTGTTCAAATTTGAATGGATTTTTTGTGTAGCTACCATTAAATGCTTCCGATTTTACCATCACCATTACTACACGACGCGGGAGTTGACCAGAAAAAATTGAATTTTCAATTATCGTTTGAGATTGAGGAGCTAAGTGTCTAGTAACCATTTTTGTTCTTCTAATTGGGTACTTTGCTGGTTTACTGCGCAAAACATTTTCTATTGCTAAGCTTAGCGATTCCTGAGGTTTCACTTTCCATACATACCATCGCAGATCATCAATGTGCAGTTTGAAATCCGTGCCATCTGATAATAGCACAAATTTGTCTGAATTGCGGTGTAGTTCAAGTGCAATGTCAATATCACTCAGCATGTACCTGTCCTGTTTACATAAGTCTAAATATAAAGGTGCCACCAATTCCACACCATGGTTTTTCGCAAATGGTTTTCCACGTTCCAAATTTGCCTTACTGTTTAAGTCCTCAAATTTGCTAGCATTATCTGCATGAAACATTGCCATTTGAAGATGAGTTTTCTTTGCTTCCTTGCCAAAATTTAGCAATGTTTCAAGATAAGCTTTGTATGCATACAAAGGACCTGTATTTTCAACTTCCTTGTCACTGATTTTGACAATTATCCGTTCGAACAAGGTTGCAGCTATCATATTGATTGGTGCAACGTTAACTTTGCTTGTGTCAGGATTGATACCCTTGGGAGTTGTCGGATGACTTATTTGGGTACCATCATTTTTTGTAATCTTAATTCGCATGTACAGGTAGTTTTTGTTTAAATCCAGCATGTAAACATCTTTGGGAATGACAAATCTGTACGGACCAGCATCTGTGATTGGATTTTGAGGAAAGTACTCTGCCCAGTGACCAGTTTCAATAGACACCTGAGTTGGGGGAAGAGAGAATAAATCAAGCTCACTCTTGAACCCAGGATAAGACTGGGAGTCCACTTGTTTAGCCATAATTAAAAATGTCCGTTGTTTTTCGTCGTTTTCTCAGTCTTTTTATGCCTTTTCGAATAGGTCTACATCCCAAACCTTCACCTTCTTGTTGTAATTTATCTCCTACTGTGCTCAATGTTCTACCTATAGCTTGACGACCTCGTTTTCGCAGCGATGTTTTTACGTCTTGTCCATGGTTTAGATAATCTCTAGCTACTT
Organism: Trissonchulus latispiculum; assembly: GCA_030248195.1. Taxonomy (NCBI): domain Eukaryota; kingdom Metazoa; phylum Nematoda; class Enoplea; order Enoplida; family Ironidae; genus Trissonchulus; species Trissonchulus latispiculum. The sequence goes on from JASAND010018109.1 coordinate 15,835, forward strand.
CTCCGCCAGTTCTCAGTGCCTCTTTACCCACGTGAATGCCTACCTTTTTGACAGTAGGCCAAATTGCACGAAACAGCCCTTTGAATAAACTGCCAATTCCATCACCGCGTTGGTAAGGAATTCCAGAGTATGCAGGGAGCGCGCCTCCCTGTTGTAAAAGTGCGCTTTCCCATGTTTTTACAGTTTCTGGGTAATAATACGACCTCATATTCTTGGTTTTCTAAAGTGTAGTTTTACAACAATTTTACCATAAGCAAAATTAACTGGATTACCTCCATCATCGTTTATATTAATTTCTACAGAATCAAACTCCTTTTTCAGTATTGATACGTAGTGAGGATTGTGATATTCTTTGTCTATAACTTGACCATATTGACCTGCAGTATTTACTATTCGTAATAGTGGAGCACTTGTGTTTCCAATAATTTGTGGTGCAACCAGATCACAATATACGTACATTGAATAAAATCCTGCACGCATGTCTGTATCCTTATCAGCAATGATGGTGTGATTAGTCACAGCCTTTTGTTTTGCTATACGATCCCAATCGTTTATGTCATCACGGTCCGCATCAGGCTGAGAATGTAAAAGCTCCGTAGTATAACCCAGCACATACGCAAGTCTTTTGCTGAGTTTTAAACTACTAAAATTTGGGTGCTCAGTGTTATCTGGATTTTCGTACACCTTAAATATTGTACGTTGTCTGTGAGTATCGTACGTAATTTTCAATTCAGCAGTTTCTCCAGTCGTATTTGTCATATGACCAACAGTATAGTTGATTGCTTCACATAGTTCCTGTATATTTTCGTAATGTTCGGCAGGTAGTGTTTTTGTTTTGCTACTTCCGTCTGAAAATGCTACTTCAATCGTTGCATCAGCATCTGATCCAAAATTGTGCCACGTTACTGGGTACAAAAACTCGACCAGTGCCACTTCCCATTCACCATCTAGATCAATCCGGTGCGGTAATTTCACTCGAAAGTTGTATAATTTGTTATCAACAAAGTCATTTGTGTTACTAGGAAGTTGTAGGTAAAAATCCATCAGTTTGTCGAACCCAACTATTGAACTTTTCTGGATAGCCTAACCACTTTACAAAATATTCTGTTTTTCCTCGAATCTTCTTAGTTTTTATGATTTTTTCTATCCAATATGATTCAGGCTCGGTAACTTCTTGCAGCTCTTCCTCATAGAATCTGCCTTCTAGTTTTTCATTTTTTAGATCTGCCAGGTGATACATTGGTGGAAATGCATTTGTTGTGACTTTGGTAATTCTGAAAATTTCTTCAGACCAGTTTGGTAAATATCCTTTATCAAAAAGTCCTTTTGCTTTGCTAATTCGAACTACATCACCTACTTTTAGCTTAGCTCTAGTTTTGCCTCCTACGGTTTGACTGTACAGGTTGTTAAATACAATGTTTACGTTCTCTGGACAGGACGCTTCCACTGGGGACATTTTAATGCTCCTGTGCTTTGTGTTATTATAACCGTCCAGTAACTTTGGTAACTCATCAAGGTATCTATAGCTTCTGCTATGTGTAAAAAATTTCCACAGTTTGGTCTTGATGGTTCGGTTAAACCGTTCAACAATGCTACACTTGAATCCTGCATTTGTGCAGGTATAAAATGTGATATTGTTCTTTTTTAATAAGCTTTGAAATGTTTTATTAAGAAATTCCTTTCCTTGATCAGACTGTAGTTTCTCTGGTATTCGACCTGACCCAAGGATTTTTTCAAATGCTTCAACAATGTTTGATGCTGATTTTGATTTTACTGGTAATGCCCATGCAAATTTTGAAAACACGTCTATACATGTAAGCAAGAATGTATAGCCATCATTCTCTTCGGCAATCCTTGTCAGGTCTGCTAAATCAATTTGCCACAGCTTATCAATACCGTCAACAAAATATTGTCTTCTCTTGTATTTACGTCTGATTGGTTTATGTACAGTGTATGTATATTGTTTCTTGAGCCATTGTCTGACTTTTGATAGAGTTGTTTCTGGATACTTTGCTTTTACATGCTTGTACAGTTTGAGTGCGTGAGAAAACGCAGCTGGACTGGAAGCATTGTAATAAGCCTTTTTTAATACCTCTTCCATCCAAGCAACTGTAGTGCTGATGACAGCCCTGATCCAGTTTGCTTACGTGATCGTCTCTGTCTAGTATTAGGAAAATACTCAACGTCCAACCACCGTTTTTTGTTGCCAATGTATTCGCGTGGGGTGTTGCTATCACGTAATGCTTTAGCAAATAGTTCTGCACCTACCGGAGGATTTGATGATCTGTTGCGTGTAAAATCGTGTATCAGGTCATAAATCTTTGAGCCAGTTGCGCTTTGTCCTTTATATTCAATTTCTCCTTTTTCATTAATTTTAAGGTCGGGAATAGTTTTCACATGATCCAACAACAACGATGCCTTTTGTTGAAGAGTTTTCGGCAAACTTTCTACAATTATATTATCACCATCATTAGTTTTATTTTCTTGAATCTGCTGTTGTTTCAGTTTGATATCTGCAATAGGTTTACTTTGTAGCATCCTTTTTCTATAGTTGTTTTGTCTAAACAGTGCCAGCTTTACATCGTTAGGCATTCGAGTTTTCTTGATTTTCTTTGCTTCGTGGTCAATATCGTTTGAATGCTCTTCAAAGATATCAGGACGCACTAAAACTGAATATTCCATTATTTGTTAAATATCTTGTCAGCAATTAGTCCACCAACTACACCTAATATAGGACCTAGTAACGCAGGTATGAAACCACCACTCTGTACAATCAATTTATGCTTCTTTTTCAAATCTTTTTGATGCCTAATCTTTCTCAGCCGTTGCTTATGTTTCTTCAATTTGCTGTAATCTTTTGCATTTAACTGTACTTTTCCGCTTAATACATTCTCAACACAGTCACAAATAGTTTTTATTAACTCACCGTTTGCAGACCTTAATAGAGTTTTTCTCACATTAGGTGTACACTTACACAGTACACTGAGATAATCTACGTTCTTTTCAAATCGTTCAGCCATTTTTAGTTTATAAAATTCATTTCGTTAGACAATACTTGAGTCTTTTTATAAACTTTTTAGTTTATATATACCATTTAACTCTTCAGGAAATATTTTTGTTCGGAGTCGAAATTCTTCAGGGGTGTTTTGATCTAAATCAATGAGTAGGTATCCATGTGGAGGTGTAGTAGCATGTGTAAACGCTTCTAGAAATGCATTCACTTTACCAGGAAACATTTGCTTCGCCAGATTTAATGGTGTAAGCTTGTCTGCTGGGTTTTTCATCAGAACAATGTACTGACTATTTATTCTGCTTGTTCGACTCTTGCTGAAGAAAATGTTTTGTGTTATATGAATTACACTACATGACCAGTGATGACAGCCTCTAGTGAATAACTCTGTTAGTTTTGCATCTTTACTGATTTCTGTCATCAAATCATCAAGTATTACAAGCTTAGGCGCACTTTCTTCTTTCAGCTGGTTTATGTCAGGAATGCCGTGTTGGAACACAACATTATCACCTATCTTATCATATGCATCCTGCCATTCCGTGTAGCACCAAATAATTGTTTGCGGAGGAGGTTTAATCATTTCCTTTCCATATTTCAAAAGTTTGATGACAAATGTTGTTTTTCCTGCCTTGGTAGGTGCAGCTACGATACAGGTAAACGGATGCTGAAACAACAAAAATGGGGTGTGTATGACTTTTGGTTTACAAGGTTTCTTAATTTTGTATTTCTTTCTGATTATGTCTAGTGCAGTTTCCATTGTCTCCATGAGACTGGCATTTTTTTAATCTTTTATTAATAACCGACAAGCATAACATACAGACTACACAATGAGATAACATTTTTTATTTTACTGAGTCATTTTTTATTTCTTCTCTTATTTTCATTAATATTGAGCCCGTTATGTTTTGACCAGTCCATTGTGATGTGTCATTAATGTTCGGATCACTTATATCCAAACCACATGCCCAAAACGTGTCAAATTTAGACGCCTCCGCAATAATATCATTACCAGTACTAACAAGCAGCATTTCGATATCATTGTTTTGACGAATCTTTTCTTTTATCCCAGTTTCCATCACCTTCTCGCATTGTCTTATCCATTCTTGCTCATTGTAGCTGACAATGGTTTGTCCCAACTGTTTAGCCGCTAATGGTGACCAAGTGCCAACAATGCTCCAGTAACTATTCCAATCTCCAAAACATTTTGCCTTTTCCGCCTGGTAGTACTGTTCCACATTACGAAACACTATACCACAGATAGTGAATGTAGATCGATAAAAATTGCCAAATGGGTGCCATCCCGTTGCAAATAATAAGTTATCCACTTGTTGTCTGCAGCTTTCAATCTTCTCATATGATTTGATTGAGATTCAACTGAGCAACGTTTTGAATGCTCTTTCTTAATATGCTTACGCTTCTCCCAGGTAGGTCAGGGAACGTCGCACTGCAAACGTGCACATTTGAAAAACCATGATGAATAAATGCAATGAAATTGATACTTTCAGACACCTTTTATACCCGTTTATTATTCGCGTGGGGTGTCATGAACAAGTTTCATAATTAACTGTTTTTGTGAATGATTAATTGTTTTTCTCTGCTAAACTTCATATATTTTCAGTAAATCTTCTAGTAATGTGTAGGTTTTTGCTATGCGACCAAACATTATTTGATTTTTATCAATTAAACACAATTGCAAGCTATATTTCTCCGCTATAAACGGACACATCAAATCATCGGTTTCCACAATTTCAAAATGCTTTTCTATTATTACAATTTTCAACAACTGCTGCATTTTATTATATTGTTTCAAGGGAAACACAACTCTTACATTGTCCTGTACAATACCAACTCTGTCCATGGCGGTAGAAGCTCTTACTGTTATAGGAGAAAATGATACATTAGTAGTTTGGAGCGAAGCCATTTCCACGTCAGATTTGGTGACATTTGTCTGACATTTACAGTTGATCACAATTGGTATTGTAATTGTTGTTGTACTCAAGATAGCAAACATTGAATAAAAAATGCATACACATGCTTCATTCCTCAATTTCAGTATTCATCCTTGTGGTTTTGTATATGTAACATATATGCTAACATGTTTTTTATTGTTAAGCATGTGTGCAATTTCCGTTTTAGGAAAGTGTTCGACACTTGTCATCCCAATAGTGATCAATTGAGGTGATCCGTAATTAATGATCATTGAAACTTTATCTTTTCCTTCACTATTCGGTTATATTCTAGTCTGCCAAAAACCTGTACTCATACCAGTGTAGTCATCATATTGTAACCAAAGAATACCACTATCACCGAAACTAAATAAGTAGTCTGCGTCCATTGTAACAATATCATAATATACCAATTTAGGATTGCTTTTATTGATTTTATTGAGTATATTTTACAGCGAAATGTACTTAGGCAACTTGTTTGGCTCTGTTATGACATAATTATTTGTATGCTACTGTATAGGAATTGACTTGAGAGCATATACGTGGCAACTTTAATTATTTAACTTCTCAAAAGCTACTGGATTACACTATATGGATAGGATGCTGCGCCAAAACTGGGATACGAATCAGGTGTCAATCATTTGATGGCAGCTTTGATTAATTATTTTGTGAAAAAATTGATAAAAATACACGCTAAACATAGGCTGCTGTGCCAAAACTGGGAAAATGTATACTACT
>JASAND010018111.1:0-22276 GCA_030248195.1 Trissonchulus latispiculum
CAAATCAATTTCGCTCCCTACATTTTTTGGTCAGACTTTAATATGATTGCACAAATTGCTTTGTAGAGCTAATTTACTGCTGCAGTGCTTTTATGCATTTTTACAGTAATCGTTAGTAATGCAAGACTTAATCGTTGAATAGATTTTTCTTAAGTTTTTGCTGTTAACTAACTCCAACTCTTTCGTTAAATTAAAGATAAGTTGAAGTAAATACATAACGTACGCTTAGTTTTTTGGATAACTGTGCCTCTGTAAGGGAAGTAGGCATAGGAAAGATTGATAAGCCTGCAATGGGAATTCAGCTGATGGTCCCGTGGTGTAGTGGTTTAGCATGTCTTACTCTAGAGCAGAAGGGCCGTGGTTCGATCCCCGGCGGGACCAATTCTTTACTTTCAATGGTGAGTGAAAAGCTGAACCTCCCTCTTCCCCTCTCTCTTCTAGGTCCTGGTTTCGCGGGTACGAGGGTACCTGACGCCTCCCGTTCGGGCTTGTCCTTGGTTTCTTCCTGATCCGCCAGCCCTGCTAGAAGCGCTACATGTGTCGAGGCTGCCTCAGGACCCGGATTGGACTCCTGTCTCCGGTCCCCCAGTAGTTGCTTCTGGTTGGTTGGATCTAAAGGGGTCTGGAACGTGTGTCGGGGGAGCACGGATCCCTTGGGCTCAGAATGCCCTGCGCTGGATGCGCTCTCGGTTCGATTCCGAGTTGAGTAAGCCGCGGGACGCGTCTTAATTGATACCCGGGGAGATGTAAGGGAAGTAGGCATAGGAAAGATTGATAAGCCTGCAATGGGAGTTCAGCTGATGGTCCCGTGGTGTAGTGGTTTAGCATGTCTGACTCTAGAGCAGAAGGGCCGTGGTTCGATCCCCGGCGGGACCACTTCTTTACTTTCAATGGTGAGTGAAAAGCTGAACCTCCCTCTTCCCTTCTCTCTTCTAGGTCCTGGTTTCGCGGGTACGAGGGTGCCTGACGCCTCCCGTTCGGGCTTGTCCTTGGTTTCTTCCTGATCCGCCAGCCCTGCTAGAAGCGCTACACCTCAGTGAGACTGCTGTGTGCCTCAGTGAGACCGTTTTGTGCCTGGCTGAGACTTTTGTGCCTCAGCGAGACTTGTGCCTGAGTGACACTAGCTGTGCCTGGCTGAGACTGTTTGTGCCTCAGTGGTGCCTGGGTGAGACTACACCGAGAAAAGTCGGCCGCTTTTCAATTTCAATTTAATGGAGTTTATGTATGGGTCTGGCTAGCATATGTGACCATTTAGCCAAAGCTTGTGTATGAGGCATCCCAATTTACGGTCTGTCGTTTATTTGGACTCAGTGCTATAAAGTTTAAAGTGCATAACCATAATCAACATAACCAAACCTTGGTCTCTGTTTGGATACTAATTTGTGATGTCTGAACAAAAGGCCGTGACTATTTGCAATTGTCGTGTACACAGGCGTGTTGTGTTTCGATTTTGACTTTTGAATGAATTTTGATTTACATAGATTCTCATTTTAAGCCAAAATCTAAAATAGTCTACCCGGAACACCCAGTAACCTAACAAACAAATTTGAGCTCAGCTGTTCTTAAGAAAATAAACAAAAAGCTATTGTTGTGTTCAACTGACTGGTAAAATATCAGTAACAAGACTTAAACTAGTTGTTTCAATGAACTTTAATTTACATAGATTTTCGTTTCCAGGAAATAAACCAGAACTAAAGTACTCAGTAACTAAGACACAATATTCAACTCCGCTGTTCTTCCTACTGGTAATATTCCTGATCCTGACTAACTTCAGCTAGACTGCAGGCACTGTCGGTAGTGTTTATGGCTGACGGTAAATTATCATAATTACCTAACTAAAACTAGAAAATTAGGTTTATTAAAAACCTCTAAAATTCTTTCTAGGGGTTTTTTTAAAGAAAAGCACAAAACTACATAAGCGCAGGCGGACAATGATAAAAAGGGCAGCAGTTAAATTACTCTGAACCCACACTAAGACAAGAAGAAGGACCGGGTCTTATTTCGAATACCCCCCCACCACTCAAACTCCTTAAAACTTAACCAAATGAGCTAAAATTTGGTATGGGTATGTAACATACCCCCAAATTATAGCTCATTTGGTCAAATTTGAAGGGTTTTGAGTGGGGGGGGGTAATCGAGATAAGACCCGAAGGACCCAACCACGACTGTTCCGGACAAATAAATTCCTCCGAACTAACACTTCGTCATCTTTTTTTTAATTTATAAGTTTAGATAAGCAGCCAAGGTCATTACAATAGAGTAACTAATGGTTCCTACTGTATTTTAACCAGACGTTTGAGAAAGAAGTACTCAGAGGAATCTTCACACTGCCTATCCGTTTCAAAATAAATCTTAATGTTAAGGTACTAAAACAGGAAAATATACCTCCGCGGCAAGCCTGAATGAAGAATAGTTTGGGCTTCCCTGCCAAAGCAGGACATTTTTGGCCATTAAACCTTGCCAGCGCATCTTCCACAGCTAAGAAGTTACCATCTATACCCTGTAGCTGTTCTTTCGTTCCATGACATAAAAGTATCACCACCACAGAATCGCACCTCCAATGATCTTTTTTTTCAGCAAATCGATACAGTTCCCCATACATGTCCTGCAATCAACCGAACCGCATGGATTATCATTTTCCTTCTAACACTGGATACGTCACTAACCCTTTTATTCCCGCGGCAGCCATTTGGCACAAGTGGTGATTTTTCATCTATTCCGAAGAGCAAACTCCGTTTTCACAATGGCGCTCTAATTACGCGCTCCCTTTGTCTGCGGCACTCGCACTACAATTTGTAGTAATAAGTTCACTAGTTATTTTTAATAAAGTCCCAGCTGCCCTTTGGTGGACTGGATGATTCGGCAAAATGTGTGCTACATATGTTTCTGTGTATATTTTAAACGATTCCAACACTAGTTGTAGTTATTTGGCTACAAAACCATTCTACTAGGCGGTAGGGAAGGTTATGCAGACTAAATTAACGTATAGTTGATCCCGTCTCAGAATCAAGTCCTGCACATAGAAATAAATTTCTTGGATTTTTGTAATGAAAGTTTAACAAAACTTCGCACTTTGTCCGACTTTGACGGCTTCTAACTTGTTCTGAGTACATCGGAGACCCAAAATCGCCGGATCCAAAAGTGTTGAGAATTTAATTCTTTATCGATTGGTAGTAGCAAGAGTACATAATGTATAAGAGTATGACAAGCGCCCCGCACTCTATGCAGTCAGAGCCAAAACTATGCTATGTGTAATGGAATTAATAAAACCTGAGGTCAAAATCTGTTAAAATGGTTGAAAAACGGTCAAAATTAGTAAATCAGCGAAGAAGAACTCTTATGCCATGGATTTGTGAAGATCAACCATTATCAATATAGAATGTAGCTATTGAATGATGTCCAAGCACTAATCATATAAACTGTATTATGTTTGCCAAGCCAGAGTTGTCTAGTACTCAAAATTAAGGGAAATTCTTAAATAGGGTCCAAGGTTTATGCTCAGTTAGGTAAGTAACCCTAGTCTTAATTATGATTTTTAAGCTTAATTAAGTTTAAATAATGCTTGATCTACTAATAATACTAATCCCGAAGTGGTAAAAGAAGGGTTAATTCCGTCACTTATCTCCTAATAACCGGAGTTGTCACCCCACTCAACCTTAAACGGTAGTATCTTGATATACCTTAAAGAAAATTAGTGAGTTGTTACTCCCCACGAAAAAAATATTGACATTTTGACTAATCTTCAGCATATCAATGAGTTGTCACTCATAAACGGAATTAAGAATGACCTTTTCACCACGTTTTGCGTTTACTATTGACTAAACATGAATTAACAGAAAAATCATCCACCAATAATATGTATGTATCTAACAAGTCGAAAATTAGTCGTAAAATTGCTCATAAAACGAAGAATTGCACTAAAAATAACAAATATTGGAAGATGGTTCAATTCTAGGTATTAAATAGCTAAGTACGTAGTTAGACAATGTTAATTAGTGTTAATTCGTGTTATTAGGTAATGATTAGTTAATTTTAGTAATTTTGGGTGATAACATGACTTAGGCTTATATGAAAGAAAATTTGACACTGATTCCAAAAATCCAAACCCGACGTTTTAACTCCCAAAATTGCGAAAGTTATAAATGACAATGTTTTTAATAAGATTACGTTTTTTGTTTCGTAATCTTAACACTCCAAAAAGGAGTGTCCTAAAAAGGTTCTTGTTTTGGTTTGACTTAAGTCAAACCTTTTTCCTTCTCCTTCTTTTTTCTCCACTCTGTTGGGCCTCTTTCTTCTAGGGCCCAACAGTTGTCTTCCCCTTGAACTTTTGGCCGAAGACAAAGCCAACAAGGAGGAAAAGAAAATTTAACGTAGTTTCGGCCCAAGTCATGACAAGAAGGGGGTCGTTGCCCTTTGTTAATAATAAAATCTTAATAAAAAGTAGGTAGATGTATGTACATAGGTATATATTACATAATTATGTAACTTGTAATTTCTCTGAAATTGTGCTATTCGCGCAATAATTAGTTAAAGTTCCTAAATTTTTAGTAAATTTGTCCCTTTGATTACGTTTATGTGTTAAAGAAAGTTTTGCAAAATTTTGCTAAAATTCAGGACCCGAAATATATCAAAAAAGGATCAGTTGGAGGGCAATAATTTTAAAATCTCATTAATATTGACCCTCGGTGACCAGCTGGCTCAGCCCGCCGCTGCGCACCAAGTGCAAAAGGTGGCAAGCTTCTAGAAAGTTCTAGAACCTTCTAGAAGCTTTGCCTTAAAGTCAAAGAAAAAGTCCGCCCCCGAACTCGCTAATGACCTGTCACCGAGCTGTCAGCAAAACTGTCAGCTCGGTCCCAAAATTTTTTGTTTCATTCAGTGTTCGCTTGAGTGCAACCGAGAGCGGTTGCTTCCCCCTCCCTTCAAGTGCGTTCTCCAGTGCAATTGTCATTGTCATTGCATGGGGAATCAAGCGCACTCTCCCTGGTTAGGCCAAAAGAATAGAAACTTTTCTGGCCTTTGGGCCAGAAAAGAAATTGAGATATCTACCGCGAACACCAACAACTGAGGGCCGCATGGGTTTGTTATACCTGGGCAGGATCTGCAACGAGGACCAAAATCCTAAGAAATCAGCGGCCATTTTGGCCATATTTTTTATGTATATTGAGGCCTTTTGGCCATTTGTTTATTATGTGATTTTTGGGGCCTTCGGGCCAAATTTTTCTACATTTTATGAGGCCAATGGGCCAATTTTTATGAGTATTTTTGGGCCTCGAGTCCCAAATTTTTCAGTATATTGGGCCTGAGGCCGATCCTTATTTTCTCTAGCATGAGTGGCCCTTAAGCCGCCTTTTTAGTTCTCTTAATTAAAGTCCTATTCTTATTATTTGATTATTTTAATAATGGGGCAGCTCATGTAAACCCCTCCTGCTCGATGGAGGTCTTGAGAATTGCCCCTGCTTCAGTTTTTCTGTTTTTACATGCCGACATTCTCTTATTATCGAGGTTTGCTGACCTCCGCCCTTCATTATGCTGTTTTATTTTACTTTTCCTTTTATTTGCACTTTTCGGTCAAGCCACGAGCACGACCATGATTTTTTACCTTTCTAGTAAGGCCCTTTTGGCCCAAAATTGGGGTTTTTTGAAAGTAGAATACGGGATATTTAAGTGGGGACCCAACCCCTAAGTCTGAGTTAGAGGGTCCCTTTGCTACGACCCTAAGTTAATGAACTAATTAATAGAAATATTCACCCCACAGCCGGCAACTAGGAGCTGCCGGCCATGTTGTTTTACCATGGCTTTATTAAGTCACAAAAACTCACTTTCCATAATCTATGTGTTTGCTGTAGGTCGGTACTGAAAATTAATAGGTCACTAAAAATACGAAATGAATTTTTTAAAACCGAGTTCTCAAAATAATCGGCAATTTCAACTTGTTATTTTTAAGGTGGTGATTCCCATTGGTCACATAAAGTTTGCACCATTATTACTCATTCATTTCTTGGAGTTAAAAAGCCATTTTTATACCAAAATGTAGCTTGACATTTTCTGTTTTTAATGCATGCCACGAAACTAATGTTGCTTTTCTAAAATATTTTTAACACATTTTAGAACAAGTATAATTTTCCAGAATTTTTGCAGACCCAAGTAAATTTTTTCGGGAGACATCGGTTATATCATTCGATACCTCCATCAAATAGCTGGGTACGATTTTTTTATTTATTGTGAAATCGCTTTTCGTTATAGAGAAATAAGCTGAAATGTGTACGTAACCTGTATTTTGCCTAATTTTTCCAAATTTGTCAAGCGATTACTTTAGCTAGAAAGCAGCAATCGGGGCAACTAAAAAATCGTCCCTGGGTATATTTGTGCAGAACACATTTGTTCAGTAGCAGCCCTCCAACTTGCATGGTGAATGCTCCACAATCTTTGAAAAAAAATTGGTCATGTTTTTGCAAAAACTACGTTTTTTTGATAGCAGCCTACAGGATAGCAGTAGGAAGACGATCATGCGTCGGATAATTTGTCCCTGTGAGACCTTCAGATCGACGCCTTTAGTTTGATTTTACGGCTTGCGTAGTTCAAGAAACGTTGGATAATTTGATTTCTGCAAAAATGACAAGTTTTCGACGCCAAAACAAGAAAATCTCACGGTAGAGAAAAGCTAGAAACTTACTTTAAAAAGACAAATGTGAAGCTCAATGAGATCTTTGGAATTAATATAGTCATAAGTGGATAGCAGCTGCCAAACCTTCAGAAATTGTGAAAAACCACTCTGACCGGAAATCTTGAATTTTTGAATCGGGATTGCGCGAAGGGTGTTAGAAAGCTAAACTAACTATTTTCTGAAAGTTTCATCAAATTTCATCTTGATTTACGCCGCCCAACAACAATATGTGCCCAAAAGGAATCACCACCTTAAATAATTAATAATCAAGCGTTTCACGGGAATGACCGGCTTCCCCAGTAATTACTTTAATTGTTGCTAGTAGTTTTGTTTAGTAATGATTGCTTAGTAATCATTACTCACGTGGCCTTCTTAATTTCAACACTCTCTCACAAAATATTACAAATTCCCCAAAGTTCTGCGCTACAAGTCGAGTTTTAAAACCCTAACACTCGAACCAAAATCTCAACCAATTTTCTTTTAAAGTAGCAGTTAATATTATTAAGATATGTTTGAAATAATAGTTAGGAAGTTAGAATAATAAATGTATTTAGAACTGACTTTGGTTGAATCGCTATTATAACCATGTTTGTAGTTAGGATTAGTAGTTAGTAGGCAGTAGTTAGTTAAGAAATCTTATGTTTGAATGTGTGGTTGTACGTGTAAATGCGTGTGTGCTAATTCCTGTGATTGTGTTTGTATGGGTGGCAACTCACGTAAACTCCTTCCGTCCGATGAGGGTTGTGAGCTCTGCCAGAAGTGAATAATGCTCAGGTAATAGGCAGGAAAGAGGTATACTTGTGGTTCATGTGAATAAACGTACGCAAGGTTAGTATGAGTATATTCTATAGTCTGAATGCGGTATAAATGTAGTATGACTGTTCTTAAGTGGTAATTCGAGTGCACGAATGCAGTATAAGTGTAGCACAACTGTTTCTTAGTTAGCAGTTTAAGTTTGTATAAATGTTGTATATGTGCAGTATAAATGGTCATCAACTAGCTATCCCAATAATTGTTTAAATGCTGTATGAACTTAGCTAAGAAATAGGATTACGTAAGTAAGTATTCGGTTATCTGTGATGTGGTAATGTATACGTGATTGCTGCAAGTTTATATGGTGCGATTGATATCAATAATTAGGAATGTGACAGTGTAAATGCGTGATAACTGACTGTGCATGTGGCATGTGTGAAGCACCGAAATTACACCAAGGTTCACATAGTGCGCAGGAAAATAATAGTAGGTAACGTAGTTCTAGTGGATAAGTCTTGGGTGTATGTCTGGAAGTCTGTGAATGCATGATTATTTAGGTAATGCAGGCTTTGGTCCAAAAATAGCAAATATGCAAATGAGGTTCAGACCGAGGCATCTAAGGTCACGGGGACCCCGTATTAGGTCCTTATCAGTCGGAAAAGGGACATCCTCGATTTGTCCGCCTAGACCACTCTTTGTTAAGAGTGCGGAAGAATCGCATGAAGGAAATCTCTCCAGTACCTGGTTTTTACGCAAAATTAATACATTATCTGTTTAAAAACCGTTGTTTTCACAAATTCCGTATAAAACGTATGCAAATAGTACGTAAGACCAATAATGGACGTAGTTTTAAAGTTTTCAGTATCGGACCTTTTAGTTAGAAATCAATACACATTGCTATTGCTATTTTCGGTCAAACTAACTATGTTCAGCCTATATTTCGTTCATAATAATGACAGTTATCATCTCTTTTAGTTCGAAACCGGTACGTGCTGTTATTGCCATTTTTTAGCTGATTCTGTCAATTCAACTCTAATTTCGTTTCTAACTATGATCGTAATGACGGTCTGGCACCATTTTATGTCAGTGCCTGCGTTTGAAGACAAACCTAACAAAATTCAGCTATACGTCGTTTAGCAAGGCCAAAAGATCAACTCTGCTTAGCTGACAGTTGTTATAAACGTGATTTACAATAACCGTTCACAAATGGCAATAATAAGCATCAGCAAGTCAGTGATTTTAATTAATATTGAGCAGTAATCAGTAATATACCTGAAATAAGTAAAATAACAATTAGTTACGTAGACATCATGGATAGTTTACTAGAACCATCTTCCAATAAATGCAAAATTATCAAGATTCATGAGTTTAACCAGTTTCCGAAGTTTGATATTTGATGAAGCAGGAAGTTGTTACCTTCCTCGTTTAGGATTCAGGATTTTGGGTGTCCTAAACCTAGCCATTGCACTTTTACCAAATTAGCGTGTTAACGTTTCTTCTAATTAGTCAATATTGGTTAAAAACAGGAAGTTGTCACCTTCCTCGTTCGGACCTGGAAAACGAAAGGTCCTAGATTTGATTACTCTTGAACAAATTAACGTTACGCGTTTCAAAACAGTAAATCCCTGCCTGTTTCAAAAGGCTTAGAAATAGCCTCAATTTCACGTTTCTGAGTTGAACTGCACTGCAAGTTATGTAAGGCGAAATCGTGGTGAGACTGCAATTTCTTGCACAATAGTGCAAGAAATTGTCCGAAAAATGGTATTTCGCCCCAAAATTAATCTCTAACGTTATTATGCTGCTGAAATAGTTAAAACCATGGTATTTTCACCAAAATTTTAAGGTTTTCACAGTAAACTCAAGTTATAAGCCTAATTCATGTTCAGAAAGCCAAAACTGTGAGTAATGGTTGCTGGGTTCGAATCCCGCACCTATAACTTGTACTAATGGGATTTAACCCATTTGATTCAGGTGCGGACGAAGGATAGATCCTGCCTGAACCAGTCGAATCTGCCTCTGATCAATTGATTAAGGATTGTCATTTAATTGCGCATTCAGGAATTCAGTGTGAAGTAGTTGGAATCAGTGCTTTTGGAATCAGACAGTGTCATTGTTGATAATAGGTACATACTTTAATCGAAGCCGTCGAAGCTTGATTTGGTTGCTAAAGGCAGAGACAATTTGGAGTGCACCGTATCATCTGTGGGATCTAAAACCAGTCGCCAAAACTTCAGGCTTTCACACGCAAATTGAACTTATTATTATTTATATTGGTTTAAAATGCTGCTTTCTGTTATTCTTACCCTGCTGGGAATGGATGGCCCCATTGCTCTTTTTGAAAGTTTAGACGCTAACCGATCTTAAGAAACTAATTAGCAGAGAAGCGACCTTTAAACCGTTCGATTGTCAGCCGTATTACTCGGAGGTAGAAGCACAAAAGAAGATATTAAATTAAGTCAAATGCCGTACTAACACCATAACCGTTACCAGGAAACCCCCAACCGGACCGACCCTTGTATTGTCCCCCCAGGTGACCGAACAGCATCCGAAAGTGCTATTGTTACTGGCATTTCGGGCTCACCCATAGACCGGAATCTTGTACTACTCACCCATTTAACTTAGTTAATTTAACTTGTTTCATTGATCTGGTTATTAGTTTATATTGTCCTTGGTAAGGAGGACGGACAAAGAGTTTTAACTTAAAGCACAAGCACAAGCATATAGGGACCGCACAGTAGAGTTTAGTGATAGGTCAAAGAGTTAGTTAGTTTCTCACAAAAGGAAGAAAGAAAGAAGTAATTGAACTGAGTTAAAGAGTCCAAAACCTTGTCCCTATCAATAACTATTAATTTGGGTAAATTGAGTACTGGCAACTCTGGCAAACTGTTATACTGTTTTGCCTAAAGTATCTGAATTATATCTGCAGTATCATTGTTCAGCTATTTGTAACCTAAACGATTATCCGTACACATTGTCATTACCACCTTGTTTATTAATTATTATCAATAAATTGCCGTGCCTTATAATCAGTCTATTGAGCTAAGGCAGCAATTCTTGATCATATCAATGGAGCTGGATCCGACCCCTGAATAAGTAAGTAATTTAATCTGGCCCCTTGGGCCTACAAAGACAGCATCACAGTCCTTGATTTTGATTTGTCAATCAAGATCTGTTCCACATAGTTCATTCCTACTGAACTGAATTATCCTTTGGAAAGCAAGTGTCGACCCCGCTTGCTAACGATATCAGTTAGACCCTAGCCTTTTGCCAAACGGACTCACGACTAAGACCCCTATCCAGATTGGCCGCAGGGAATCCTCGATTTTGGACGACCTTCCGTGCACTCGAAGTGGTTGTCACCCAGAGCTATGTCTTGTTAGACCGAAACGGAACGGAATTCTATTGCAAAGAAATTGGAGCCTAATCTTAGCCACTTCATTACATATGTTCGCTATCGGCTTACCCCTTCCCCAAATTAACCCCCTTTCACTCCGCCCCTATATGGGTACGGGGTCCAAGCGGAGGTACACTCACTTGCTCTATGTTTAAGTGCTTAAGCTCAAAAACACAGACAGTGCGTAAGTGTAATTTGTGTCTGCCTCGAACTTTAGAACACAAACATAGCGAGCGAATTTGCTGTGTTCACTTGGGTCCAATTTGGGGAGGGGGTAGGCCGTTAGCGAACAGAGCATAGTTTTTCTCCGATAAGAGAGAGCTTGTCAGTTGTCACACTCTTATATTATGTATTCTTGGTAGTAGTCACATCTCTTTAGGTGCTCTAATTTAAAAATGGCAGCCAAAAATGTAAAATTGGTTATTTTGAGCCGCTTTTCCCGAGGAGTCTTGGGCAGACGACGGTTAATTAATACATAAGAGAACAGAACACTTAAGGTCTCTGGTTTTCTAGCAATTTGCCCATTCATGATCCTCTTTGGAAACATCAACCTTGAACGATTGTTACTTATCAAATAACATCGCAAGCAGAAACAAGAGTACATAGTGTAATGTGGGTAATACTGACCCCGCTATCACCCCCCCCCCTTCCAAGCCCTCTTATAGTCCTAACTGTCGCTGTTGCCCTCTAAAATTCCCCAAAAATCCCCCACTCCGCCTAAATATTGTATTGCTATTTTTATTGGGAAACCCGATAATTTTGTGATGTTTTGTATGTAAAATCCCATTTTAAATAACATGTAGTGCTATCTTTATGCGCATAATTCAAAATTTACCTAAAACCTTTAATTTCTCTGTTTTAGGAGTCTAAACATAGCGCTACAGTTATTATACGATTTGTTTTGGCTTATCGAAAGTAGACCCTCCCGTTCCCAACGTATAACAATCCTATCCTTTCGTAATAACGCCACCGTTTACTCAGTTGGGAGTTTTCATCCGTCGCGTGCAGTCGGTCTCTGAAATTTTGGGTCCCCACCCAGTGAACTTTCCTTTGCAGTAAAGTTGTTCTCTAGTTTTCATTTGCAAAATTTAGCTAACTGCAACCAATCTACCTCCCTACCTAATTCCTAATCAATTTTCCTTTTATTTGCATTTAACTTCTAACTCTCCCCTCTAACCCTAACTCTTAAGGCCGGTTCACACTGACGCCTTAAAACTCAGTTTTAAGGTTTTAAGGTTTTAAGTTTTAAGCGACGGTGTTCACACTAAGTTTTAAGTTTTTAGTTTTAAGTTTTAAGAGCTCCTTAAAACTCAAACTGGACTTGAAAATTGTTCAAGTCTTAAAACTAGTTTTAAGGATTTTAGTGCAGAACATAGCGTTTTGATTGACAGCTAGAACAATCCTACCCTGTTAAAACTTAAAACTGGCAATCCAGTGTGAATCAATCCTTGCTAAAAATAAATTTCTTAAAATTAAAAACGTTAAAACTTAAAACCTTAAAACTTAAAACTTCGGCAGTGTGAACCAGGCTTAACCGTTTCCGGTTAAGCTGGTTAAGAGCTAGTTAAGCTTATGTTAGTCGCCTGAAGAGCGAGTTAGTTTACGTTCGTTATGAAAACGACTAGTGTTGTTCACCGGCCCAATTTTTCGTGGGCCGGCCGGCCGGCCTGTACCGGTGGCCGGTGCGCCACTTTTCACAGGCTATACAAAATACAAATATAAATCAAGATTTTTGATAGTTTTCAAGGCAGATTCTAGCACGTTTAAGGCGATAAGTTTCAGAAACTGTCACTGAACGGCCTGAGTTTGACCGGCCGGCCTATCACTGTCACACGCCGGCCTGTTCTCGGCCGGCCGGCCCACTCTGGGCCGGTGCACAACACTAAAAACATCCAACGGAAATGTTCATC
Source organism: Trissonchulus latispiculum (assembly GCA_030248195.1). Lineage (NCBI taxonomy): Eukaryota > Metazoa > Nematoda > Enoplea > Enoplida > Ironidae > Trissonchulus > Trissonchulus latispiculum. Next base: position 12,722 of record JASAND010018111.1, read on the forward strand.
AGGTTGACTACACTGAGACGGAGTCTTATCTCGATTACCCCCACCACTCAAAATCCTTAAAACTTGACCAGATAATCTACAATTCTAAAATATTTCGATTTCGCGAAATTCGATTTTTCCGATTTCTAAGGGAGACCAAGGGAAGCCGAAAATTTTTTGTCTTCGATTTTGCTGAAAAAATGTGTATAGGGGTTTTCGGGGTCGGATAACACGAATCTGAAGTCCGTTTTTCCATTCAGCTTTTCGTTAGCTCAGTATAAGCTAAAGATTTAAGCTTAAGATGTAAGCTAAGCTTATCCTGAGCTAACGAAAAGCTGAATAGAAAAACGGACTTCAGATTCGTGTTATCCGACCCCGAAAACCTCTATACACATTTTTTCAGCAAAATCGAAGACAAAATTTTTCGGCTTCCCTTGGTCCCCCTTAGCAATCGAAAAAATCGAATTTCGCGAAATCGAAAAATTTTGCGATATCTGAACTCAGCGTGGTCGAAAACACACCCATACCAAATTTTAGATAATCTGGTCAAGTTTTAAGGATTTTGAGTGGTTTGGGGGGTAATCGAGATAAGAACCCTTGTGACGGATATACATGATTTAGTCTTTTGTTTTGGGGAATTTAGTTTGAAATTTATTCTCAGATGGTTTGTTGATAACTTCCATAACTACTTTTGGAAGAAATCGTCAACTTTAGCCCGACCACTTGGCCCTATTTTACATACTACATTCTGAAATTACTTCTGCTGTCAGGTCCTTTTTCATTTCCACAGAATAGCCCAACTGTGTGAACAGTTTTTCGCAATTTTCTGCATCAACAGCCGATCCATTCCGAACGCGATTTTCTTCGTATTTCATATTATGAATGATTAGTGCTAAGCCTTTCGGCTCAGAAAAGTGAGGATAAATCTGAAATAAGTAATAGTTTCCACAGACCATTGAGCAATTTGTAAAAGCAATATATTAGCATGTACACAATTATACGTTACAGAAATTGATAAATTAAGAACTCCTTATCTCGCCTAAAATTTCCTAAGATCTTCTAAACATTTTGCTTGAAATCTGCAACGCTACTGAAGTTCTTGTAGATGTTAATGTTTCTACCCCCTGACCAGAGCAGGTCCCAAGACAGGGTATAGGACCCATCAAGAAACGAATACCCTTGTTAATGTATGAGTCCAAACGGCAATGTCTTTGAATTCAATCTTTTGAACGACTTCCACACTATGTGGTAGGACACATGTATGCATAACCGAAGGACAACAACGCTCAGCAAGTAACGTGTGGAGTGCCACAATTATGTTTCAGTTACGTCTTTCAGACAGTGTTGTTTCAGTAACCGATTTTAGTTTCAGTTTCAATTTAAGTTTCAGTTTCAATTCATTCAAATAACTGCAGTTTCTAACCTTCAGAAATAATATAATGCATAAATTGATGACTATTTATACTCCCACTGCAGAATATTATCGAAAAACCTGCTTAATACCGTCAAAACTTCATGTTTTGAGAAAAGGCTGAAACTAGTTTTAGTTCGAGTTTCAGGTCTTTACCCAAACTAGTTTCAGTTTCAGGTTTAGGTCTCCTCCCAAAATAGTTTCAATTTAAGTTTCAGTGACTAAAACTGAAACCAGTACAACCTGGAACCCAGTTTCAGTTTCAGTTTTAGTGCCTGAAACATCATACTTTCAGATGACAAATGTTTTACCAGTTTTCGCGTTTGGAAAGCGTTCGCATAAGAAAGGCATTGCCATCAGATTCTTTGAAGTGGGCATAAGACAGAACGCGACGATTCTTAGATCAAGTGGAACAAGCAAATTTAGCTGTGTTTTGAAAGCATTTCTCGTTCGACAGAAACCTCGGTTGTGCGTTCACGAAAACTCAAAAGCTATCAAAACTCCGTCCAGTTCAGAAAGCTCTCAAACGTTCACAAACAACAAGTCAGACCTCATCTTTGTTGAAGTTTTCAACAATCTTGTCTGCAGTTTCTGGATCCACTTGCTCAACGAGAAAATCAGCAACATCTTCTGACGTCAGTTCCCTTGGCTCATCTGAATAGGAACAGCAAAAGCCTATATAAATCGTGCTACGGGGCAAATGAGTAAATTAGTGACCTTGGTGAATGTCGAAACAGATTTATAACTTTTCGAAAATTTAACGTGTTTTGATGAAACTTTCAGAATAACGTGAGTTGTCAGTTTTCAAGTGACCCTGAAAAAATTGAGAAATTTGGTTGATATTTCTGAACGCTGTGATTTTTTGAAGATTTATAGTTTGTTAAATATCAGCAACCCAGAAAGGTTGAAATCAGCGTAATAACCTACTCTCCTGGTCCGGGGATGTGGCGCGGTGATAGAGCGTTCTACTTCTTAAACCAAAGCTCGGCGGTTCGATCCCCGCCCTGGACACTTTTCTTCACACCTTTCAGATCCTGATTTCAACCTTTCACATTTGGCGACCGTGCCGTGTCCTTACCGCTCTGAGGAGATGAAGTCGTTTAAAGATGCCTGGGAATTGTGGAATTGCAGGTCCTTGAGATAATTGGTTTGGTATATGGTGGTCCTCGTGGTGTTAAGGGTTAATATGATGGTTATTGGTTCTTGTGTGATTTGATATAAAGGCTCCCGGCTTTGAAGAAGAAAGAAGTATAATGTGGCCTCGGGTTAGGAGGCAGCCGGGGAGCCGCCCTTAGACCACATGGTACTTGGATTTGAGGACCCGACCTGCAATTCCTGGAAATTCGAGGCCGAACTTCAATTAGCAAGGGGAGTATGTTAAATATCAGCAACCCAGCTCTCCTTGTCCGGGGATGTGGCGCAGTGGTAGAGCGTTCTACTTCTTAAACCAAAGCTCGGTGGTTCGATCCCCGCCCTGGACACTTTTCTTCACATCTTTCAGAATGAATTCTTCACATTGAATTGAATTGAGTTGAATTCACATTGAATCCACGATGTTTCTTCACTCGCAGTGCTAGTACTTGCACTAGCATTGCGAGTCCGTCAAGTCCAGCAGCTTGCTTAGCTAATTTAGTCTAGGCGCTGGAAAAGTTTTATGCAACACTTGAAATCCGCCCTAGTAACTAGTATGCTAGTACTAGCAAATCCGCACTAGTAGATCAGCAGATATTTATGCAATTGACCCCTGGTTGTGCACGAAGCACAGCTATATAGGCTCTATCTGTGCTGCAACATAGCCCGACAGATGCTATCAAAACCTCTTTGACTATGCAAAACAGAGAAATATAATAATTTGTACAATTTATGGAGTCATATCAGAGCAAATATCCACTGAAAACCTAGCTTTCCTACCACAAGCTTCCCCAGAAAGATTCGAAGCTGTGTATATTGAACACACTTAAAGATAATTCAGTAAAATTCTCACCATCGTTAATATCATCATCCGCTTCACTATCGTCAGACGAACTAGTTGTGTAACTTCGCTGAGCCCCACTTATTAAAGCCATGCCAGGTAGATTTCGCCAGCTCTTTGGATTAATTTATCAAGAAACAGCGCACATGTATTCGCATATCTATTCGCTCTAAATATTAGCATCACTCTTCAACTATTTCTTTGAATGGCTTTTTTGTCATGCCGAGTGTAATCGGATCGATTAAAACTTATAGAGAATTTTCTACAAAATAGGGATTGGGGACAAAATTTAAATAGTAAGCTTTCTAGCTCAAGTTTTACAGTTCACAAGGTTTTTCTAAAACATATCCAAAATCCAGTGATTTCCTCCCAATTTGACCTTCAAACGAAGACGACCAGTGTTAGTATATAGTAGTCCCGGTTTTTATTTACGAATGGAACTGTTTTCAATTCCCTCCCAGCAAATGTGAGATTATACAATTGAATTTATATATAGCGATCAAGGCAGTAGGTGACCAAGTACCGCCAAAGAGGACAGAGCAGGGAAGCGTTCGAGTTCTATATTTCGCAGGATAGAAAACAAAGAATTAGTCCAGTCGGGGTTTGAACCGCGGCCCTCTCGTTTCGAAGTCAGAAATGCTACGCTCTCCCATTCGTTGGCACTCCAGCGGAACCGAGCTTTGACGATTCCACCCGGCCTCGGACCTCAGAAACCCAAGATAACCTAATTACAACAATCCATTGAACACATACTGTTTTGCAATATTAACATTGCCAGTTATTTTAACGAGCAAAAAGCATGCTATATATACTGTGCTTGACTAGGCAGCAGGGTTCCTGACGATAACATAACAAAAGATACGCCAAAAACAATGGGGTTCATGCAAACTTGGAAAGGGTTAACTTTGTTTTACCGAAAGAGTGTGTAAATCATGTTATGTAAGACTTTACGGAGAATGTGGCGAGTAGTGTTGTTTTGATTCGCATGTTTTAGTTTTGATTTGATTTTTGATTTTTTATTAAAACCGCCGCAGTTTTGATTTGATTTTTGATTTTTTATCAAAACTGGTGGAGTTTTGATTTGATTTTTGATTTTTTATCAAAACTTCTGCAGTTTTGATTTGATTTTTGATAAATCAAAACTCAAATAGTTTTGATTTTTGATTTTTAGTAGGTTTTTAGATTTATAATTTTGTGAGATTGGTGGTCACTGCCACACACCTGTGACCCATGCCTTACTTTCCTATTAGGACGATAAGGCAGAGTTGGATCCGGTCCTGGTCCTACTTGTCCAGAATGCTTGGTCTTAATTTCAGACCGGGTACCGGTTTTGAAAACCAGATTTTCATGCACGAAGTCGGTTATCTGTGCATAGTCAAATTACAAATCATATAACTATTTAATGATTATTAATTTTATTATTTTACAAAGTTTGTGAAATTCGTTCATTTTATTCACTTTTGGAGTTAGAGCTATCTTTTATCAAAATGTTGCTGACACTTTCTCCTCCCCTTTAAATGGATACAATCAAACAAATTTTGGTTCACGTGAAATTGCTTAGTTTAGAAGTAGTGCAATTTTTCAGAATTTTTGCAGTCATAATTAAAATTATTCGTCGGGCAAATCGCTGTTGCTATTTTAGCTACAGTGTTACTTTGAAGCGAATTAGTTTATGCTGAAAATATTGTTAATTTAAAACAATGAATTCATGATAGAAGCAATACGAGCAGCACATAAACATTAACAATTGCTGAAGTTAAAATCAACTTCTGATTTCGCATTCACGTTTCCGTTCTAAATACATATACTTCTAAATATTTCCTCCGAAATGTCTCCTTTTTAAAATACCGACTTTGGAAGCAGTAACTAACAGAAGTCAAAAGAACTCTTTTCCGACAACAAAATCCGAAATATCATACAATTTGAAAAATACGTTCAATATGTTTTTGTGTGTTAAAGATGCAGTAGCTACATACTAAAAAATTAAAGCTTGAATTTTCGTTTCAATTACGCAAATACGTTCTCACATTGAAAATGATTACCTGACCTATGCCTTAGCGCAACTACGAGAACAGCAACTTCAGCCATGAAATGTACATATTAAACTTCTTTTTTGGAACTCTGAAACTTTTAGAAGCAATTTACTGCACAAAATTGGATATTTTGAATTTTTGCTACTATGCTGAGGCGGCTAAGGAAACATAGTCGAACTGCACCAAAAAGTAAACGCTGTTGAGCGAAAACCCTATTAAACTCTTGTTTGGCCTGGAAAAGTAAAGTTCTAGGGTTCTCAACATTGACGGACCAGCAGCATCTTGGATTGAGAATACACGCCACAGCATAAACCCCGTCTAAATCGTGGAATGAAGGATCTGTTGCGAAACGAAAAAATCTTATCAACTCTGAGACAAGACCGTCTACCAAATGAGAAAATTACTACTCAGCGCAGATTTGCGACACACACAAACACACACAGTGGCACAAATTAATTAGCGGTACTGAAGAAGTCTGTTTAAGGATATATTTAAGTATATATTCGACATCGCTGAATCAAAACTAGGATTCGATTTAACGCTGAATCAAAACTGGGTTTTGATTCAACGCTGAATCAAAACTGGGTTTTGATTCAGCCTTGAATCAAAACCTAGTTTTGATTTTAGCCTTGAATCAAAACTAGGTTTTGATTTTTTAGGTTTTGATTTTTGATTTTTGATAAATTTGCCTTCGCGTTTTGATTTTTGATTTGATTTTTGATTTTTTCCAGCCCGAGTTTTGATTTTTGATTTGATTTTTGATAAAATCAAAACCCAAAATTGGTTTTGATTCGAGTTTTGATTTTTGATTTTTGATTTATCAAAACAACACTAGTGGCGAGCAACGCTGATAAAAGATACAATACGCTAGAAAGTTGAAATACCAAGAAGAAACAGACAAAGAGATGGCGTTCTTATGCAATCCCGTCTTAGAAAACTGAATAATTTCATGAAGACCTGGGGCCGATGTTATCAACCCCTAAGTCCGAGTTGAGTAGCTAATCCGGGTTAACTTTATGTTAAAGATAGCCAAGTTAACCCGGGTTTGCGAATTAACCCGGGTTAGACGTTGATAACATTGGCCCCAGAACATTTAGCTAGTAACTTTGTCTGGTTAGTGTTCCGACAACTGACACTGAAATAAATATGGAAATATAGGTAATGCCGGATTGAGTTATCATATTATGGTGAACTTTTTATTCAATTTTTATTATTCAAATAGCACTAAAGATTTTAAATTTTAATACAAAATTTTTGCAGGGGGCTCCGTAGAATTTGTTTTTCAAAAGCGGGAAACATTAATAAGTTCTTTTCTGGTTGAACAGAAAGGCTAATTTTCTTGTGCCGTCCAACAATATGCAAATTAGGCTGTAATGAATTCCGTCCGTTTCAAGAAGATCGACTATCCGGCAATGGATATATATGTATATATTTGTTCGATATATGTTAGTTCTGGTCTTACAGCACCATTGGCTATTAAACTTTCAGCTCAGCTGTTGGATAGACTTAGTTGCCTAAAGCCTTCTGCTGTTATTGTAAATATTTTTCAACTTATGAAGCTAGGTAAATTCTAATATTGTGAGACAATTTTTCCTCTGTCCAGCTTTTTGCAAGAGTTTGCAAGGCTGCGATTTCAAGCCAATGAGGTTACGTAGGTGTGCAATCCTGAATCGTTTCCTGCCTGCCTAGCCCTAACGTTTGATTTTTTGACCAACAATTTTGAAATCTCGTATGGAAGCACACTGAAGGTTAATGACAAAATTTTTAATTTTAAACATTCAAATTTTTAAGTTTGCAGGAATTTTAGTGAAAAGTTGCATCTGGGGCACCAAGCATCTTTACGATTACATTTACATTACTTGATGGGCAGCCTTAACGGCTTTAAGCGGCTTTAACAACTAATATTTATTCCAATAGTTTACACTTTTGGTTTACAATAGTTTACAGTTACACTTTAAGTCAGAAGCAGTGTATTATCCACAATCAGCTGTCAGCTTTCAAATTTTACTGATGTAAAAAATGGGAAAAAAAGAAAAAGAAGGGTCGTGAACTCGGGACCCCCCCCCCCCCCGAAAGTCTCGGGGGGGGTCCCACCCTAGACTAATTACATGCTTTCATACAAACATGTGTCTGCTCGCTGATTCACTAATTGGCTTAGGCATACGGCATGCATTTTATTAGTAGTTTTTAATTAATTAATAATAACTTTAATTAGGTTAATGTAATTGAAAAGCTAATTCGACAACTTTGTAGCATTTTTTCTGCTTTTCCAACGATATAAAAATTGTTGCACACTACATTGTAAGGGAAGCAGGCATAGGAAAAGATTGATAAGTCTGCAATGGGAGTTCAGCTGATGGTCCCGTGGTGTAGTGGTTAGCATGTCTGACTCTAGAGCAGAGGGGCCGTGGTTCGATCCCCGGCGGGACCAATTCTCTACTTTCAATGGTGAGTGAAAAGCTGAACCTCCCTCTTCCCTTCTCTCTTCTAGGTCCTGGTTTCGCGGGTACAAGGGTGCCTGACGCCTCCTGTTCGGGCTTGTCCTTGGTTTCTTCCTGATCCACCAGCCCTGGTAGAAGCGCTACATGTGACGAGGCTGCCAGGAGGACCCGGATTGGACTCCTGTCTCCGGTCCCCCAGTAGTTGCTTCTGGTTGCTTGGATCTAAAGGGGTCTGGAACGTGTGTCGGGGGAGCACGGATCCCTTGGGCTCAGAATGCCCTGCGCTGGATGCGCTCTCGGTTCGATTCCGAGTTGAGTAAGCCGCGGGACGCGTCTTAATTGAAACCCGGGGGAGATGTAAGGGAAGCAGGCATAGGAAAAGATTGATAAGTCTGCAATGGGAGTTCAGCTGATGGTCCCGTGGTGTAGTGGTTAGCATGTCTGACTCTAGAGCAGAAGGGCCGTGGTTCGATCCCCGGCGGGACCAATTCTCTACTTTCAATGGTGAGTGAAAAGCTGAACCTCCCTCTTCCCTTCTCTCTTCTAGGTCCTGGTTTCGTGGGTACAAGGGTGCCTGACGCCTCCTGTTCGGGCTTGTCCTTGGTTTCTTCCTTATCCACCAGCCCTGGTAGAAGCGCTACAACATTCCTACGAATTTTTGTTTTGTGCAACAATTTTTATATCGTTGGAAAGAGCAAAAAATGCTACATAGTTGTCGAATTAGTTTTTTAATTACATTAACCTAATTAAAGTTATTATTAATTATTAAAAACTACCTCCCTCCCGAATATAATTGCTTGTGTGGTTTCCGAGATTTGCAAGGAATTGGCCGCCTTGGCGGAGAAACCCTTTAAGGTGGTGCCAATGGGTGAGCACGAATGCACAGCAAGCAACGTGTTCACTTCTGCTTCGGCAGTAGCCTTGATGACGCCTCGGATAATTGCAGACAGCAATTATTCAGTGCCGGATCTTACACCCTACTCCTATTTGGAACAATAAAATTCGGTCTGGCACTACCCCTTCAGGCGAATGAGTCTGGGCCTGGGGTGTGGCACATAGCAAAAAAATTAAAAACTACTAATAAAATGCATACCGTATGCCTAAGCCAATTAACAAATCAGCGAGCAGACACACGTTTGTATGAAAGCATGTAATTAGTATAGGGTGGGACCCCCCCCCGAGACTTTCGGGGGGGGGGGGTCCCGAGTTAACGACCCGAGCATGTCAAGCATGTTTAGCACATAGTAGCGTAATAGTTTCGTACTCTTATTCTATTATGTACTCTTGGTTAAGAGATATTGCAGTTCCAGTGCCTACAATTTACGCTGGTATATCTTGCTGAGAGTTTCGAACATAGGATAACGTGGGGGGGGGGGGGAATGGGGGGGGTGCAGACCCCCCCCAGACCGACAAAAAACGGGTAGACCCCCACAGCGAAAGGGAAAAAAGGGCAGACCCACTCGTCCAAAAAGGAAAAATCCCGGGCTGACCCTTCAGCGATTTTTACCAAAATAGGAAATTTTTTAGCAAATTTTAGCGATTTTTTCAAAAAATTTCTTAAAAATCGCTAAAAATTGTAATTTTTTACTTATTTTTGGTAAAAAACGTTAAAAATTTGCATTTTTTGCTAATGTCGGTGCAGACAACATGAAAATTTTTGACTTTTTCTGGTGTAGACCCCTCGCCGAGGTCGGGGTAGACCCCCCCAGACTCGGACCC